>ML677376.1:12783983-12931953 GCA_007922305.1 Dermatemys mawii | reverse complement strand
GACTACTGGGAACAAAGCCTCCAGGCTCTTTCCCTATGCTTGCACGTGCTAGAAACTGGACGATCCCTTCTGGGACTTGGAGATCTCTGGCCAAGGTTCCACTGCCTTTCCACTTGACACCCGCTTCCCCTGCCCCTCCTGAGATGACTTTGTCTGGTTAAGACATCTCTTAGGATCAGGATAATGAAGGCACAGTGGTCAGGTTGGGTTCCAGGAGATGGTGGGAATAGTAACCAAGGAGGTGAAGCTCCTTCCATCCTCTTCTGACACCCAGACAGTGTTGCAGTAGCCAGCTTTTCTCCGCCTCTCCCCGCAGGTTTTCTTTTTGAGGATCATGAAAGGGAACTCTCATTATTTTGTGAACAAATTAGGCCTAATTTCCAACCAAATTTTGGTTAATCGATTTCTGGTTTCACGCTTGTTTACTAGGTATGACTTTAACAGTCCTTGAATTTTAGTAGTAGGCCTTTTTGTTTAGACTAATTTAATTTAATTTTTTGTCTTCGTTTTTACCTTTTCTCACCAACATGCGTTATAGGTTATTCTGACATTTTATGAACTTTCACTTTTCACACTTGCTCACAATTAGAGTAAATTTGTAGGGCCAATTATTACAACAGCTCCGAAAGGAACAATTGCTCAAAAAAGAAGGCTAGGTTACTTACTTTTTTTTGGCAATTATAGAGTTCTTTGAGCTGTTTGTCCCTGTGGGTGCTCCACTATCTGTTCTCTTTCCCCTCTACTTCAGAATCCTTGCCTCTGGCTGGATTTTGTGGTTTGAGAAGAAACTGGAGTGGCATCGGTTCCATTGTCCCCTGTGTGCCCTCAGATCAGAGCATAAGAATGTATAAGATGCAGGTGCAGACCAAAAATCTCTGTTTGAAAGGGCACGGGTGCATGCACAGCTGGGATGGAGGATTCAGAGGGACAAAATCCCTCTAAGAACTCCAGTTATTGCATAAGTAATCTCTCCTTTCATAGATATGTTATTGCTTCTCTCCATGAAATGAGCCATTATGTGTGGTACTGGGAGACTCCTCCAAGTCATAGGGCCTGCTCATTGCTTGCACTATCCAAAGTAGAAAATCTTTTGCCCCAAGCATGGAGATGACCGTATGCTTTTATATGTGTTCTTCAAGCTACATAAACTTGGCCTCAGTTTCTAGGATGAGTTCCTTATCAGATAATGGTGATTGCTCTTTATTTGAGAGGATTCATTTTCTTCTACCATCTGACATTTTCGTTTCTTTCAGGGTGTCCTAGATTTCAGAAGCCTCACACTGAAAATGCATGCCTTGTGGGAGTATATCTGAGCAATTGCCTTGCAATTGGTGTAGCTGTATGCACTTTTCACATAGACATGAATAAGAGATCTTGTGAGCTTCCTACTTGCCAAAGCTTTGTTTAGACTAGAATAAAAGTGTAATGTTAAAGGGTATTTGCTGCAATGTGCTAACAATTTTGAAAAGTAGTATAGATAAGGCACACTGCATTTAACACATACTAAGCTGCTAGAGTTAGAGCCAGAGGGCATGGCTACACTTGAGAGTTACAGCACAGTAAAGCCGTCCAGAGCGCTCTGACTCCGCAGCTGGAGTGCTCCTGGTATTGCACCTCGCCATGAGGAATAATGTTTGTTGTGTTCCGGCTGGAGTACTGTAGCGCCAGTGTGGACGCCTAATGCGGTCTGATTGGCCTCCGGAAGTGTCCCACAATGCCTCTTCTAGCCACCTTGGTCATCACTTTTGAATTCTACTGCCCTGTCCTCAGGTGACCAACTGTCAGACTCGCCCTTTAAATTCCCTGGAAATTTTGAAAATCTCCTTCCTGTTTGCGCAGCCAGGTGTGGTGTGCGCATCTTTCCAGGTGACCATGCCTCTGTGCGCCAGGCGATTCCCACTATGGAGCAGTGGCGAGGTGCCGGACCTCATCAATGTTCGGGGGAAGGAAGCTGTCCAGTCCCAACTGTGCTCCATTGGTAGGAATTACGGTACCTTTGGGCAGATATCAAGAGCCATGACGGACAGGGGCCATGACCGGGATGCGGTGCAGTGTTGGGTTAAAAGGAGCTGTGAAATGCCTACTGCAAAGCCCGCAAGGCAAATGGCTGCTCCAGTGCTGCCCCAGCGACCTGCAAATTCTACAAAGAGCTGCACGCAATATTTAGGGGTGATCCCACCTCCATTCCAACGACCACTATGGACACTTTCAAGTCCAGCATAGCAAGGGGAGGAGGAGGAGGAAAGTGCGAGTGAGGGTGCTGAGGTGGGAGCGGGAGACACCCCGGAATCCCTTGAGGCATGCAGCCAGGAGCTCTTCTCAACCCAAGAGGAAGGCAGCCAATCACGGCATCCAGTGCTCGGGAAAGGCCAAACACCAGAGGAGGTTCCTGGTAAGTGAGTTTTTTTCGTGAAGGAAGTTTTTTGATGCGGGCTCTTGGGGCGAGGAGGGTTAGGGCTGCATGCATGCCTAGATGCAGAATAGGGCATTGATGTGCTCTATCACATTGTGGTAATCAGCATCAGTGATCTCTTCAAAAGTCTCAGCCAGAATGTGGGCAATGCGCCTGTGCAGGTTTATTGGGAGAGCCAGCGTGGTTCTTGTCCCGGTCAGGCTAATGTGTCCGTGCCACTCTGCCACGAGGGGCAGGGGGATGATGGCTGCACACAGGCAAGCTGCATATGGGCCAGGACACATTGTACCACATTGTAGTAGAAGACCCTCCCTTGCTTCCCCAGTCACTCTCAGCAGCGCGATATCTTCCAGGACAAACTTCTGTGGAAAATGTTGGGATAGTGTTCAGTGTAGGTGCCCCCTGCAGCTGTTGGCTCTCCTCAAGGCACAGGAACCCAGGGGACAGTACAGCCATGAAACAATCATGATCCTGTGCTTACTCACCATTTCTGGGGTTCCCATGGGTTATGTGAGCTTGCTTTGGGACAGGCAAATTATGGTTTTGTATGGACTGTGCTTGCCCTCCTTAAGTGTGGAGGAATCATTGCTCTGTCTGGTGCTGCCTCTGTTAAGTGTTGGATTTTGCCTTACAGGTGCAACCTTGAGATCTCAGCCGTCAGTCTTATCACTGGCCGACAGATTGAGAAGACTCGGGAAGAGGCTGCATAAAAGCAAAGAATACATGCTGCATGAAGTGATGCAGCAGCCTCTGGGAGAGAATCGAAAGGCACAGACGTGGAGGGAGAGTGAAAGGAGGATCCGCCAGAAGAATGAGAGTCGCTGGCAGCAAAACGCGGAATGGCTGATCTAATGGAGCGCCAAGTGGTCTCTATCCAGGTGCTCGTTGCCATGAGGGTGGAGCACTACCACGCTCGCCCTCCTAGCCCTTGTTCCAAAAGTCTTTCCCTTGTGCCCCCATGTCTCCTCCAATGCACTTTCCCCAACATCTGGGTTCTTACTGCCCCCAGCTGCCTCCAACACCCTTAGCTTCACCACCACCTATGAAAACTACAACCCTTATCCACTGCACACAATCCCCCTCACCATGTCTTATAGCCATCCTGAAGTGCAGCACTCAGTGCACAGCACTGCAGAGGATTCCAGAGTATGAAAGCAGGACATACTCAAGTCTGTGAGTGAACTGTTCCCCACCTCATCCCCTTGCCCTTTTTGTATTTGTGTTACTTTGTTTTTTTCAATAAATGAATTTTCTTTTCAATAAATGGAGTTTTTTATTTTGAAAACATACTTTGTTAGTGCATAAAGCAAAAGATACCTTAGCCCAAGAAAGCAACAAGCCCTGCACGTCAATGTAGCAAACACAGCCACTGCACTTCACTCCCGTGCAGAGGACCAGACATGACTGGTGGCTTTCAGCCTTAGATTGCTCCCTCAAGGCATCCCTAATCCTTGCAGCCCCATGCTGGGCCCCTCTAATAGCCCAGCTCTCTGGCTGTGCAAATTTAGCCTCCAGGTGTTGAATCTTCGAGGTCCATGACTGAGTGAAGCTTTCACCCTTCCTGTCACAAATATTATGGAGGGTACAGCATGCAGATATAACTGCAGGGATGCTGTCTTTGGCCAAGTCCAGCTTCCCATAAAGAGAACACCAGCAGCCCTTCAAATGGCCAAAAGCACACTCCACAGTCATTTGGCACTGTCTGAGCCTGTGGTTGAACCTTTCCTGGCTGCTGTCCAGGCTCTCTGTGTAGGGTTTCATGAGTCACGGCATTAAAGGGTAAGTGGGGTCTCCAAGGATCACAATGGGCATTTTGACTTCTCCTACGGTGATCCTCTGGTCTAGGAAAAAAGTCCCAGCTTGCAGCTTCTGAACTGGCCAGTGGTCCAAAAGATGCATGCATCACGCACCCTTCCAGGCCAGCCTGCGTTAATGTCAATGAAACATCTACGGTGATCCACAAATGCCTGGAGAACCATGGAGAAATACTCCTTTCGGTTAACATACTTGGAGGCTAGGTGGTCCGGCGTCAGAATAGGAATATGCGCCCCATCTGTCGCCTCTCCGCAGTAGGGAAACCCATTTGTGCAAAGCCAGACACAATGTCATGCACGTTACCCGGAGTCACGGTTCTTTTGAGCAGGACGCGATTAATGACCCCGCAAACTTGCATCAACATGATTCCAATTGTTGACTTTCTCACTCCAAAGTGGTTAGTGATCGATCGGTAGCTGTCTGGAGTTGCCAGCTTCCAGATTGTAATAGCCATCCGCTTCTCCACTGGCAGGGCAGCTCTCAATCTTGTGTCCTTGCACTGCAGGGTTGGGGGGCGAGTTCAGCACACGATCCCATAAAAGTGGCTTTTCTCATCTGAAAGTTCTGCAGTCACTGCTCATCATCCCAGACTTGCATGATGTGATCCCACCACTCAGTGCTTGTTTCCTGAGCCCAAAAGCGGTGTTCCACGGTGGAGAGCATGTCCGTGAATGAGACAAGCAATTTTGTGTCGTATGAGGTGCGTGATTCTATCATCGTCTGAGTCGTCCTCAGTGTCCATTCGGATCTTAAGGATTAACTTGACTGCCAAATGCGATGTGCTGGTGAGACTTGACAGCATGCTGCTCAGCAGTTTGGGCCCTATTCCTGCAGACCAAAAGGGAAGACAGAGGCATGCCACACAGAAACCATTGAAAAATATCGTGAAATGTGGACGGAAACACAGGGATTGCTGGGAAGCAAAGCGATGCATCACAGGGCGTTGGGACAGGATCCAGAATGCCTTGCACCCCATGCCCCCTTCCCACAAGCCACAGCACCAGAATGGGAAGAAGTGCTCTGTGGGATAGCTGCCCATAATGCACCGCTCCCAGTGCTGCTTCAAGTGCCATGAATGTGGCCACGCCAGTGCGTTTGCAGCTGTCAGTGTGGACAGACTGGAGTGCTTTCCCTGGTGTGCTCTCTGAAGGCCGGTTTAACCCAAAGCGCTCTATAGCTACAAGTGTAGCCAAGCCCTAAAAGAGAGCCTAAGCTTTTCAAAAGTGTTGATTTCTAACATGTTAGAATATTAAGCAAACTTATCTTCCAGTCCTAGTCTAGGTGGGACCCAATAGATGAAATCCTGTATGTAGTGTCTTTAAATAAGTAGGTATTACTCTTCTATTGCCAGCCTTGGCATTTCCTGACTTCTGAGTGCTTGACTTTTAATATCTTTTCCTGTTTGAAATTAACATGTTGATATATTCATAGCTTTTAAGGCCAGAAGTGAGTATTGCGACCAGTCAACTCTGACCTCCCAGAACACAGTCCATAAAACTTCCATTAAGTAATTTTTGTTTGAACTAGAGCATATCTTTTAGAAAAAAAACTCCAATCTTGATTTAAAAATTCAGTGATAGAGAATCCACTACAACCCTTGGTAAACTGTTCCAGTGGTTAATTACTCTCACAGTTAAATGTACACCTTATTTCCAGTCTGAATTTTTGTAGCTTCCACTTCCAGCCATTGGCTCTTTCTAGACCTTGCTCTGTTGGATTGAAGAGCTCATTATCAAATACTTGTTCCCAATGTAGGTACATATAGATTGGAATTAAGACCTCACTTAGTCTTCTCTTTGTTAAACTAAAGATTGAGCTCCTGGAGTATATCACTGTAAGGCATATTTTTCAATCTTTTAATCATTCTTGTGACTCTTCTCTGAACCCTGTCCAATTTATCAACATCCTTCTTAAATTGTGGACACCAGAACTGTACACAGAATTCCAGCAGAAGTTGCACCAGGGCAAATACTGAGGTAAAATAACCTCTCTACTTCTGCTTGAGATTCCCATTTATGCATCGAAGGATTGCATTAGCCATTTTGGCCACAGTTTTGGACTGGGAGCTCCTGTTCAGCTGATTACCTACCATGACCCACAAATCTTTTTCAGAGTCACTGCTTCCCAGGATTGAGGCCCCCATCGTGTAAGTATGGTCTACATTCTTTGTTCCTTGGAGTATACATAGACATTTAGCTGTATTAAAACACACATTGTTTGCTTACGCCCAGTAGACCAAGTGATCCATATTTCTCTGTATCAATTACCTGTCCTCTTCATTATTTACCATTCACCCAATCTTTGTGTCATCTGCAAACTTTATTAGTGATAATTTTATAGTTTCTTCCAGGTTATTGATAAAAATGTTAAACAGCTTAGGCCTAGGAACCGATAACTGCAGGACCCCATTAGAAACACACCCGCTCAAGCCAGTTTCTTAAACTGTTTAATGTGTGCTTTCTTAGTTTTATATTGTTCTAGTTTTTTAATCAAAATGCCATGCAGTGCCAAGTCAAATGCCTTTATAGAAGTCTAAGAATATACATCCACACTATTACCTTTATCAACCAAATCTGTAACACCATCAAAAATATTATTTGGGATCTGTTTTCCATTAAACTTATGTTGATTTGCATTAATTATGTGTTACCTTTTTAAAATTCTTTGAGTTCAGTATCAGCTGATCCGTTATTATATTGACAGGAGAGACTTTACAATTAGGGAAACTAACTCTCTTGTGTCTGTATGTGTGGTTTTTTTCTTAGTAACTTTTTTCTTGACTACAGTAACAAAGAACAATGTCTTTATGCCATCAAGCTTCTGCGAACCTTCTACAGGAAATTCTGACTCAGAACCAGGTGAGCATCCTAATCTCTTAACCTTTTTCAGCAAGCTTGTGTCTGTGATCTAGAGCGGACTAATTAACATTTTAAAATTAAGCCCTAGATGAAAGAATGTAAATTAGCTGCTAAAGCTCATCTCTCCTCATAAGCAGATTGTTCTGCTATTATTAGTCATTATAAATGGTTTGTTTTCTGGGGCTTGCAGATATAAACTATTTATTTACAATTCCCACTTTGCAATCTATCTGAAGTTTAGGTGAAGTGGAATATGTCATTTTCCAGTATGTCATTTTTTTGTAAAATGGAAGGTGGTATGATTCGGGTTTTGTAGCTGTAACTTGGCTAGCTTAATAACCTGTTGTCATGTTAGCTGTATATGGTTACAAATATAACCCACAAATCATACAAACATTTCATTACTGAAAAGAGAATTTAATTTAGCCTTATGTGAATTTTAAAAATGTCTTTAGAAGACAGTTTTAATTTCACTTTTTTCTTTTCACTGTATCAGACTTTTACAACAGCCCCAGTTTCCTCCCTTTGGAACAAAGGACTTTGCCCACTTCTGCAATAATTTACAGCATGTGCTATCTTTAGCATTTAGAATATCAGAGTTGGAAGGGACCTCAGGAGGTCATCTAGTTCAATCCTGCACTCCTCCTTCTCAAAGCAGGACCAATCCCCAAGTAAATCATCCAACAGATTTTTTATTTTTTGCTCCAGGTCCCTAAATGGCTCCCTCAAGGATTGAACTCCCAACACTGGCTTTAGCAGGCTAAGGCTCAAACCACTGAGCTATCCCTCCACTTGCTGTAGAGTGGAAGTGTGTATACATGCACCCAAACAGTCTTTGTGGTCCAGTGCCATTCATAATCACTCCCAATGAAGGTTCTCAGACAAACAGTACATTAAGATAGAGTTACAGTGGTTACAGATTAGTAATTTTGACTAAAGGTTGTGTTTATTCCTAAACTAAGACCTGTAAATTTAAGAAATTCACTGTTAATGTTATATTTGTAAGAAAACATTTTAAGGTATGGTACATGTAAAATCTTAACTCTGTCCTTTAGTGACACCATTCAGTAACCATAAAATTATGATGATTTTTTTTAGTGGTCATGGTCCTAGATTAGATATAACTGATATTGAGTTAGATTTTGTCTTCCACCTTCATGGTGTCACTACAGGACATTCTTCAAATTTAGCCTGTGCAGAAGATTTCAGTGGGTTTTAACTATATAGGATATTTGAAGAGATACTGTTACTCTGTTACTGAAACGATTCGAGATGAGACAAGGATCTGAGGTGCTAAATTTCTTAAACAATTTTAAAATAATTAGTTTTGATTCATCAACTAACAAATTTACTTGCGTATTCTTAGTAAACTTATTCTGTGCTCACAGTAATTATTGCAGAAGATTAATGTATCGTTCGTTCATAACAGAGAAGTTGAATCCCTGCTTTAAGTACAAAACTGAGTCTTAACAACAGAGCCTTCACCAGCTCCTCTAAAGCAGAATGAAAATCCTTAACACTGGTACACAACTCAAAAGCATAGGGTGGCCAGGGATACCGCCTGGAACAGGGCCGCACTCCTCCAGCAGTTTTGGCATTGTCTTTGTGAAGAAACCGCAACTGGAACATAAGAGGATCCCACCTACCTTCTGCACTTACCTAAGGCTCAGTCCTCAAACCCAAGCAAACTCTGCCTCGTTTGAGCCCATTCACACTAACACAGTAGAGCCCCGCCTATTTCCTGGTGAGTGAGGGCGTAGAAAACAGGAGACTCTCTGGTTATGTCTTCAATACTGCGGGTAGCCATTGATCTTTTAGCAGTCGGTTTCTCGTGTCTTGTAAAGACGCGAGAAATCAGTCGCCAGCGCTGCCCCTGTTGACTCCGTAACTCCAGCTTGACCAGAGGTGTAAGCTGGAGTCGACGGTGGAGCATGCCACCGACTGCCGTCGCCATGAGGACGGCAGGTAAATCGGCTGCAGATACGCAGACTTCAGCTACGTGATTCACGTAGCTGAAGTTGCGTATCTGCAGTCGATCCCCCTCCCTAGTGAAGACCAGCCCTCTGATTCTATTGTGGAGGAGCAGGGCATGTGGTTTCCATTGTTAAGTGCTGCGGAATGTTGCTGCTGCAGCAGTGTTACTGTTCATGGAGCATTTCCCTAGTAAATTCACCTTTAGTAGTTCTTATCTCCTGTCAGACAGAGATTCCACTTCAAAAGGTTTTTTTTTCTCCTGCTGATAATGGCCCATCCAAATTAAACAGCCTCTTAGAATTGGTATGCTAATGTACAACTTTTTTTTTTTTTTGCTTTCTGTATATATAAATACATCTTACTTCTGTTCCATTCTATGCATCTGATGAAGTGGGCTATAGCCCACGAAAGCTTATGCTGAAATAAACTGGTTAGTCTCTAAGGTGCCACAAGTCTTCATTGTCTTATTTACAGATACAGACTAACATGGCTGCTAATCTTAAAGAAAGAGCTTGTTACTCATAAAGAATGACCACAGGTTCAGTTCAGTGGTGAAGGAACTTGGCCAGGTTTATTGTTGCTGAAGCATGGTATTAGCGCCCTGACTGTGGTTACAGGTGCACTAACGAATGCCTGTAACAATGGTACTCGTTTAGTCAGTGAACCAGGATGCTTCCCCCTTGGCTGGACAAAGGTGCCCTTTCTATTACTTCCCCCTTTTATACATTGTTACAAACAAGTTATGTATTACATTCCTGACCTCTCTAGTTACCACCCATATCCTTAAATCTCCTAGTTCAAACAAAATGTCCCCATCCATTATCCTGTCACCCTGTTCTTATCTTACTTGGGATTACTGTGTTCCTGTATCTTCTCCTAAGAATGGGTTTATGATGATGCTTGGGAGCTCTAGGTGTTCCTGTAGCATCCTGTTAGGTCAGGAATGTACTTACTTGCTGTTAGCTAATACCTAGTGCATTGCTATTTTGCCAAGGCCAGGCCTGCTCTGGTTCACAGCCTTGGTTCACACTGTAAGTTATGCCTAGGGTTTTAGCAAGTCCTACATCCACAGGCCCTGTCAAAAGCCCTGCTAATCTGATGACAGGGAAAAGAATATCCTCACACCCAATCAAGGTCCCCAGCCTGTGTACCATGAGGGAGAAACCCTGAGACTGTTAAACCAGGAATTCTTAATTTCCAGTTCTACATGATCCCCTGCATCTGTGGATCCCACAGGGCAAGCAGGCCTTCCGCATGGTATGGGCCTTGATCATTCAGAAGTAGGTGAGAATTATATGGATTTTTCCATGGTCCAGGTTCTCGATCTTCCAGTACAGCCCAAGGTTATCCCAGATCTTGTAGAAACAGTAGATGGGTCACCTTTGGAGTCTGGCCCAATTATACAGGAAAGCACATTGCTGAAAGTGGTGATTGGGGAACACCAGGAAGTTCTTCCTTGAATAACGTCCCTGTGGCTGCTCCACTTCAAGTTTGCATGCGCCGTGTGTGCTTCTGATTGGAGATTTTTGGGTAGTGGTGCCTGTTTGGTCCTTACACACGCTCTACCCTGCCTTGTGCTTTGCACCATGGCTATATGGAGCTCTGCGGGGGAACCCTCTCAGTTCCTTTTAAATCACCGCTGTCTGAGACTGAGCCTTAGTAATGTCACAGTGGAGCTTACCTCAACAGTATTTTTAACTCTCTTCTACTACTTAGTATTTGTACTTAGCATTAGCTTTTGTATTAATTGCAGTAACTCCTCACTTAATGTTGTAGTTATGTTCCTGAAAAATGCAACTTTAAGTGAAACGATGTTAAGTGAATCCAATTTCCCCATAAATATGAATGTAAATGGGAGGGTTCGGTTCCAGGGAAATTTTTTTTTGCCATGCATTACTGTAGTTGGAGGTTCCCCTGCCTTACCTCACATGGGCACAGCCCACTGGCACGGCAGATAATGAGGCAGGCAAGGAGGCTGAAGGTGCTGTAGGCTAGGAGAAACATGTTGTGCAGCAGCTGTGGCAGCTTCCCTTACTCTGCAAGCACCTGGGCAGGGGGCTCAACCCTTGGCCTGCTCACTCCATCCCTTAATCTGCCTCCCCACACTCTTCCACCTTTACTCTGCATGCTGCATCCTCGCTCCTCCCCCCATGGCAATTCAGCTGGTTTGCAGTGTTCGGGAGGCAGGGGAGGAATGGGGAGCCTGCATGCTGATTTCTCGCTTCTCCCACCTCCTGAATGCCCACAAACCAGGTGACTGCTGCGGGCAGGAGGAGGCGCTGATCTGTGGGGTCTGCCGGTGGGCAGGAGGTGCTGTGTTGGGGGATGGCGGGGAGGGGAACATAGAGAGGCTGCCAGCTGTGAACAAAGCAGGCAGCCAAACAATGTTATAGTGAAGAATTGCACAACTTTAAATGGAGCATGTTCTGTAATTGAGCAGGGACATAAGATTGAAACAACATTAAGTGAGAGGACGTTAAGCGGGGAGTTATTGTATTGTAATTCTGTACATTTAAGACACACACAGAATTACAGTTTTTAGTATAAGGATTATTGTCCTTTCTCCGTTTCTTTTCCTCCCCTCAATGGAACTTAAATGCTTGAAACCTTTTGTGCTTGGAGACAAGCCTGGTGTGTGGTGGGCACTCCTGGTTTATCCTTTAGCCTTGAAGTGTGTCATGTTCCCCAAAAGTGTAATTTTTGCTTGCCGTTAAAATGAAGAACCTGAAAGAATTGGAAACTTTAGCCACGTCTCCTCATGATGGACAGCGTGCTCTGACTGGCTTCTGTCCCCAGGGGGCCCTCCCTGTACAGTTCTCTCTGAGCAAGTCAACTGCCTTGACCTCTTTGGCGCAGCACTTCATAGAGCATTGAAGAGGAAGTCTCTGGAATCCTCTCAAAAGAACTCTAGGATGCAGTCTTCAAGCCTCTGTGGTAGTGAATCTACCTCAAAGGGACCGTCTCTGGTTCTGGCAACCACTTTGGCAGTTACTGGTCTCCAGCTTGGTTCTCCTGAGACTTCAAGTTTCTCACATATCATGAGCACCAACAAATCCAAGGAGTCTTAAGGATTCTGGCTGTGGAAGATTGGTACCATCTGGTGATTGGAGCAACATAGAGAATACCATCTCTTTAAAAAGGTACTGACATAGATTGTTCTTCTGTGGTGACAAAGTACTAGGCACCAAGGACATGGTAAACTAATACCTACTGGTCATTCATCAGAGCACATAAGACCTTTGATACCTTTGTCTCCTTCTACTACAGTTACTTCTGGCCAGGCGACCTGCTCAGTACTGACCATTGTTTCGGCAGTGCAAGAATTTCGATTCCCTCAGGACCTACCAATAATAGAGACTCCTGAATATCCTTTGTTTGGCACTGATCCATTCTTGGTACCAAGGATCAACAGTGTGCCCTTGTTGCCCAGAAGGCTGCATAAGTAGGGGCATTGCCAGCAGATCGAGGGACATGATCGTTCCCCTCTATTCGACATTGGTGAGGCCTCATCTGGAGTACTGTGCCCAGTTTTGGGGCCCACACTACAAGAAAGATATAGAAAAATTGGAACGAGTCAAGCAGAGGGCAACAAAAATCATTAGGGGGCTGGAGCACATGACTTATGAGGAGAGGCTGAGAGAACAGGGATTATTTAGTCTACAGAAGAGAAGACTGAGGGGGGATTTGATAGCTGCTTTCAACTACCTGAAAGGGGGTTCCAAAGAGGATGGATCCAGACCAGGGGTCGCCAGCCTATGGCACGGGAGGCTAACTGGCAGGCGGGCAGGCAGCACGTGGTTAAAAATCCTGCCCTGCACTTCTCTGCCCTCCCTCCCTCCCTTCCCCCACCCCCGCGGGGGAAGAAGCATGTGCTGCTGCTGCAGGCTCCCAGGACTCTTCCAGAGCATACTGGGTTCTGCCCCTCCTCCCCTTCCTGCCTGTCAGCCAGTCAGCTGATGGCCCCTGTGAGGGAGGAGGGGAAACCAACAGAGCTGTAGCACTGCTCCGGGTAAGAGGTGGACAGGGCCCTGGGGAAGGGGGTGGAACTGGGGCACATCCCTTCCATCCCCCTGCTTTGAGCACCCCCAGGACCCCAGCCCAAACCCCAAGCCCTCTTCCCTGACCCCTGCAGCCCCCTCACACACACCCAGCCCTCTGCCCTAATTTTGGCACCCCCCACACCTTCAGGCCCCTGCCCTGACCCCTGCAGTCCCCTCACACACACACAGCCCTCTGCCCTGAGCTTGGCACCCCCCCAGATCCCTGCCCTGACCCCTGAAGTCTCCTCACACACACCCAGCGCTCTGCCCTAATTTTGGCACCTCCCCACTCCCCAGGCCTCTACCCTGACCCCTGCAGCCCCCTCACACACACCCAGCCCTCTGCCCTGACTTTGGCATCCCCCACACACTCCCCAGAACCCTGCTGACTCTTGCAGCCTCCACATCCCCACTCCCACTTGAGCACCAAACGGGAGCTCCTGCAGACCCGCCCCCCACATTCCCACCAGCACCCCTCATTCTAGCTCCTGGTCAGACCCTACACCCCAATCTCTAGCCTGTTTCTTCTCCCCCACCCCTGGTTTAGTTACATAATATAAAGACGTACAGAAAGAGACCTTCTAAAAAACGTTAAAATGTATTACTGGCACACAAAACCTTAAATTAGAGTGAATAAGTGAAGTACTCAGCACACCACTTCTGAAAGGTTGCTGACCCCCGATCTAGACTGTTCTCAGTGGTACCCGACGACAGAACAAGGAGTAATGGTCTCAAGTTGCAGTGGAGGAGGTCTAGATTGGATATTAGGAAAAACTTTTTCACTAGAAGGATGATGAAGCACTGGAATGGGTTACCTAGGAAGGTGGTAGAATCTCCTTCCTTAGAGGTTTTTAAGGTCAGGCTTAACAAAGCCTTCGCTGGGATGACTTAGTTGTGGTTAGTCCTGCTTTAAGCAGGGGGTTGGATTAGATGACTTCCTGAGGTCCCTTCAAACCCTGATATTCTATGATTCTATGACCTCTTGATCCCTGGAGGTTCACCTGGTGCTGACGGAGTCTCCAGTTATTTTTATGGGTGTCCCATCCGTACTAAGTGATGATCATGAGAAAGAAGATATGGATTTCTCATCACTTTCCCAAGTTTCCATCCAGGGTGGTCTCTTCTGTTATCAGGTGACCTTCTTTCCTAAAACCAGCAAGGGAGTCAGAACCTCCCTGAGAGAGACATCCTCGTGCTCCATCCTGCAGGTATGAATGCTTTTGGGTGCCGTCATCCATGCTGTATTCAACACCTCATTGGCCATACTGGGATCCCTGGCCATTTTATCACCGACAATTCTCCAGGACCACTAGTGTCTTTCTGGGAGAAGGGCAAACAATTCCAACTAGCCTTTCTTTAGGATGCCTGATCCACAAGATGAGACCTTTAAAGAGCAGGAAGTGCTAGCGGACAGGGAGGTCACTCCAACTTCTAATATCTCTTCCTCATCCCCCAGATGAAGCTGTTATGCCTTCTCTACCATCCCTGGCTGATGACTTCAAACAATTCCAAGGCTTCACTAAAAGGATATCTGACTCCTTACAGATTTCACTTGGAAAGGTTATGGAGTCACTGCATAAGCTGTTCAGCATTCTGAATACGTCATCTTCCTGCATTGCACTATGTATTAATGGGGCTCTACTAGACCTTGCAATATTAATTTGGCACGCCCCTGCCACAATACAGCCTACCTGTAAGAGGGTGGACAAAACATATGTTCCTTCGAACAGCTTGGAATTTTTATTTTCGCATCCCTCCCCATCTCTCTTGTGGTGAACACTATTAACAAATGTGGAAGACAGCACCATGCTGAATTGATGCCTTATGGCAAAGATCAAGAATGTTACTTATTTGGCTGTAAGTCAGCCAACTTATTTGGCTGTAAGTCATATTCTTCACTGACGAGACTACAATTTAGGATTGCCAACTACAAAGACCTCATGATGAAAAACAGCCATACTAACTATGTGAAGTTTAATTCCTTTACTGAGTATCTTCCACCAGAGAGGGTGGAACAGTTTTAGGTGATCATTGCAAAGCGTCAACTGATGGCCAGAACATCACTGCAGGATTCTTTGGACGCTGCTTAATACAGCTGCTCATTGTATCTCCCTGGCAGTAGTCATGAGGAGGGCCTCCTGACTTCAGCTCTCAGGATTTCTTAAGGAAATCCAAAATACAGCTGAGGACCTTCCTTTTGATGAATCGAAGCTGTTTGCAGATAAGATTGACCAAGTTCTACATACTTTAAAAGACTTGTGTTCTCTGGGAACCTAGACCCCTTTACAAAAAAGGACATTTAATAAGTCCCAGATTGAATGGGATGGGAACTATTTTGACAGGGTGGTTGAGGTGCTGAGTTACCATCTTCACTCAGACCTATTGCAACTATCTGCATGTCTCCATCGCCTCAGACACTTCATTTCTCCCTTATGCTGCATTTGGAGACCTATAACTATAGACAAGAGGGTTTTGGAGATCATTTCAGCAGGATACTCCATCCACTTTACTTCCCTCCTGCCATCCAACACCCCTTCCCTGTCTCTTTTCAGGCACCCGTATCAGGAACAACTTCTATAACAGTAAATACCACCCATCCTGAACATGGAGGTATAGAATCACTTCCTATGCAAAACAGAGGGAAGGATTTTTATTCCAAGTACTTTTCAGGTTCCAAAAAAGAATGGCAGATGGACACCCATTTTAGATCTAAGATTACTCATCAGATTTGTTAATATTCAGACGTTCAAAATGGTAACTCTTATAGCAATAATTCCATCACTGATTAAGGGGATTGGTTCTCAACCTACAAGATGCTTACTTTCATATAGTGATTCACCCCTTCCACAGAAGGTTCATTCTGAGTCAAGAACATTCTCAGTCCATGGTGCTCCAATTTGGTCTCTCCTTTGTGCCTAGAGTATTCCCAAAAGTTCTCTTAGTGGTGGCTGCTTCTCTGTGCAGACAAGAAATTCTGATATTCCCAAATCTCAGTGATTGGTGGCTCAAGGGATGGTTCTGCAGCAAAGCTTGGCTTGCCATTCAGATGGCCGTAGACTCATTTCTCTGACTGGGATTACAGTTAAACATTCAAGGGTCCACATTAACCCTAGTTCAAAATTTGGGGTTCATAGGAACTTACCTCAGTACCAGCCAACACATGAAATCATAGAATATCAGAGTTGAAGGGACCTCAGGAGGTCATCTAGATCAGCCCCAACTAAATCATGCCAACCAGGGCTTTTTCAAGCCTGACTTTCAAAACCTCTAAGGAAGGAGATTCCACCACTTCCCTAGGTAGCCCATTCCAGTGCTTCACCACCCTCCTAGTGAAACATTGTTTCATGTTTAGACATTATTTATTTTATGTCTAAAAACTCATACAAATACACATCTTCAAAAGTTTGGCTGTACTTTGGTAAGAGAAGCTCCAGGTTCCCATTTTTGGTTAGGACTATTTGGTTCATTGCTGTAGTTAAAATTTAACCCTCTGCTCCTCCAGCCACACCGCTGGGGCACTCACTCTTCTGCACATGGGGCCACCGGCAGCAGCTCGCGCGCGGGGGTGGTGAGGGAGTGACAGCTTCTCCATCTGCCTGCTCGGCATGCCTGCTCAGCAGGGGAGTCAGACAAATCGAAGCTGCGGGCCGGATCCAGCCCCCAGACTGTATTTTGGAGACCCCTGCTCCAGATCATTGATAAAGATATTGAACAAAAGCCGCCCCATGACCGACCTTTGGGGCACTCCGCTTGATACTGGCTGCCAACTAGACATGGAGCCATTGATCACTTCCCATTGAGCCCGACGATCCAGCCAGTTTTCTATCCACCTTATGGTCCATTCATCCAGCCCATACTACTTTAACTCGCTGGCAAGAATACTGTGGGAGACCATATCAAAAGCTTTGCTAAAGTCAAGGAATAGCACATCTACTGCTTTCCCCTCATCCACAGAGTCAGTTATCTCATTGTAGAAGGCTATTAGGTTAGTCAGGCATGACTTGTCCTTGGTGAATCCATGCAGACTGATCCTGATCACTTTCCTCTCCTCTAAGTGCTTCAGAATTGATCGTCCCGCTTGCTCAGTATGAGCCAGGAGTCCTCCCCTCTTGCACGCTCCTGGTTGTGCTTCCTCCTGGTATCCCATTTCCCTACTTACCTTTGGCTTTGGTCTCCTTCCCCCGTTGGACCTAGTTTAAAGCTCTCCTCACTAGATTAGCCATCCTGCTTGCAAAGATGCTCTTTCCTCTCTTCGTTAGGTGGAGCCCATCTCTGCCTAGCACGTCTCCTTCTCGGAATATCATTCCATGGTCAAAGAATCCTAAGCTGGGATGATTTAGTTGGAGTTGGTCTTGCTCTGTGCAGGGGGTTGAACTAGATGACCTCCTGAGGTCCCTTCCAACCCTGATATTCTATGATTCTAACTCATGCCAGTCAGGAATGCCTGTGTCCATTTTCTGCTGCTAATCATGGACAAATGCATGAGGATCACAATGGACATGTCATGCATGTTTGTCAAAGAGCTGCAAGGTTGCTCTCCCTCTGCTCCAAAGCAGTAAGACTGCAATCGGTGTATTCAAAATCATGTGCACATCTCAACAGCTTATCTTTTGGGCATGCAAAACATCACTGCGCTTCATAAGGATCGTGTATCGGAGAAAAATCTATTCACCATTGCCAAAAACAAGAAATGTTTCCGCTTCTGCTCAAGAGGAGGAATGGGTCACTGCTCTTTGGAAGATCCCTTTCTCCTTCATTGGTGCTAAGGTCTCCTGTATGTATTCCCTCCAACTCCTCTGATCTGCAGGGAACTGATCAAAATAAGAAAGGACAAGGACAGAGTTCTTTTGGTAGTCCCCACGTGGCCAAGACAGACATGGTGTTCTTTGAGTGCTGTCCCTGTAGGTGCTCCACTTTAAGGGTCCGTGAGCCTCCGCGCTCATAGTTGGAGATGTTTGGTAGAAGTGCCCGGTTGCACCCACATGTGCGTGGTCCCTCCCTCGCGCTGCTGCAGGCAGTTAACCGATGCTGTGCAACCAACCCCCATTCAGTTCCTTCTCTACAGCCCTTGACTAGGAGTCAGAACAATCAGTAGTTCCTCTGCTACTTTTTAGTTATAAACAGTTACTTAGTTTTATTGTTAACATCTACTTAGCTTATTTCCCTTTTCTTTTCTCGGTTAAAAAACAAAACAAAAAGAACCTCACGGCCAGGAATTTCAGTGACAACTTGGCATAAACAGCCATTTTGAGAGCGAAAGCCCCCCTCCCTCTCCGAACTGGAATGCCTGGTTTTCTGGGCTTCTGCGCCTTGCCTCCAGGCTTGCAGCGCCTGTCCCCGATAGCTATGGTCTGCATGTTGGCTGCCTGGACAAAGCACACATGCCACAAAGTGTTGACATTGCCTCAGGCTCACAGCCACAGGCTTGGGAACACCCCTCTATACACACATTCCCTCCTTCAACTGTGGGGTCTTTTCTCCAACCCCACATCAGAGTGCCTTGCCGCATGTCACTCAAGGAAGCACCTTGGTCCCCGCTGCAGGAATCGGCAAAAAAACCCAAACTCACCGTCGTTCCACGGATAGTAGCACCGGCTGCGCTGTCAGCGCTGGGAGCTGGGGTGGCTGAGAGCTCTGGCACCACTGGAGACAGACTCTGCAGAGAATGGCTCTGGAGCAGGCACTGAGGTGAGGTCAGAGCCCTGTGCCTCCACACCACATCTACAGCCGCTCCGCGGGCAGGCATCCAGTGCTGGCACCACCTGGGCTGTCAGCACTGGGAGCCCAGGTTGTGGAAAACCCCGGAAACGCTGTAGCCAGGGACTCTGCAGGAGTAGCTCTGACACAGGCACTAAGGGGAAATCAAAACTCTGTGCCTCCCCACCACGATCTACAAACGGTGGCGCAGCACTGCTACAAAAGGTAGCTTCTTCAAAGGGGCACCCAACACGCACAGGTGCACGCCCAGCAGCACCGTGTTCTCCTCCGCAGCCCTGGCATTAACAAGGAGGCAGCCTTAGGGGGCCAATCAAACCAGCAGAGCAGCAGTTCCTCAGACAGAGGGTTGTGGTATCATGGGGATCCATGGTACCGATATGAGCATAATACCCTTGGCACCAGGTCTCCTTGCATCTCCACCACCACTCTCAGTCTCGCTGCTTATTTGAAAGAGGAAAATGAGGAAGAACGGCAAGCTATTCCACCACTGGCTCCTATTCATCAGTAGTTAGTCAACCCAGGAGTCTCCTGGAGCATATTATGCTGTCCCCAGTTACATACATGCTATGCTGCTCCCATCCCAATGGGCAGAAGAACTAGGGGCCACCCATAGAAATTAGTGGGCAGCAGGTTTAAAACAAATCAAAGGAAGTTCTTCTTCACACAGCGCACAGTCAACCTATGGAACTCCTTGCCTGAGGAGGCTGTGAAGGCTAGGACTATAACAGGGTTTAAAAGAGAACTGGATATATTCATGGAGGTTAGGTCCATTAATGGCTATTAGCCAGGCTGGATAAGAAATGATATCCCTAGCCTCTGTTTGTCAGAGGGGGGTGATGGATGGCAGGAGAGAGATCACTTGATCTTTCCCTGTTAGGTTCACTCACTCCAGGGCACCTGGCATTGGCCACTGTCGGTGGACAGGCTAGATGGACCTTTGTTTTGACCCAGTATGGCCTTTCTTATGTTCATACTGGAATCCATGGGTCATATGCCCCATACAAGGGGGACTGCTTGCCACGATTCACTCCACTCACTCATGAGCGACTCTATGGTTCTGGGGAACTGATAACCCCAAATCCACGAGGAAACAGAGGAATTACTTTACATCCCAACGATACCACCAGCCAATGTATTCAAAACAACAGCCCTGATTTGACTCACAATGTCACAGACAGTCCCTTGAGGGGACAACAATCTACTTCTCAAGTTGCTGCATCCCAATCATCAGCCTCCCCAAACAAAAACTCCGATGGATGGAGTTCAATACTCGACCTCCGATGATTCAACGAGTTTGTAAGAAACAGGACGATTCAAAATGGTCACACTATACACTATAACTAACTGCCTGCTAAGAGCATCAACCAAGCAGGCAGCACTGCAAGCCACCAAACAGGTGGTAACCCCCTTCACAAATCCTAATAAATACCGACAAGCCCACCCTAACAGTGCAAGAGCCGGACTTCATTGGGGCTTACCTCAACTCTGTCGAGGCCATAGCCTAACTTACGGGACAACGTTTTCTCACTCTTACCAGCCTCGTACCCACTGTGTGAAATTGCCCACAGGTCTCTGCCAGGACTTGTCCCTAACTTCTTGACCACACATGGCAGTCACAACATTTGTTGTCAGACACACCAGATTAAAATGCTTTCCTACCAGAAAGGCTGCTCATCAACTTTTTTCCATGCAAGCACAGACTAAACAAAGCACCTCACGATATCAGGCAAAATAAAGAACTCCCTTCTCTGATGGACAAAACCAACCAATGTGTACATGGGGCATACCCTTAATTCAGACTACAAATGCCTCACTCCTGGAATGAGGAGCACACCCGCACCCTCATTCTGTATAGGACTGCTGGTCCCTTGCAGAATCCCTTTAACATATAAACGTATTGACACTTCAAGCTGTCTGCAACACTTGCTCCCAATTCCTGCCACTCATCAAGGACAAGGCCATTTGAAGCCTTAGCTTGTATGTATTATATATACAGACAAGGGGGAGCACACTCTCAGTCTCTCTGTGTACAAGCCATAAAACCCTGATGATGATGTATCAGACACAATATCCACACCACCACACCAGATACCCTAGGCAGACAAATTTCTCGGGACTGCAAAGGGAGCTCGACAACACAGTACTCCTGCCTGTATTTTAACAGGGGGCGGGAGGGGGGAGGTTTCCTCCACAATAGACCTTTTTACAACTGCATAAATTACCAGACACCCTCGTTTTTGTTCCAGTGCAGGTCTCGGTATGTAGCTGGTAGCCGATGCATTCCTTCTCAAGTGGAACCCTTCCCTTTTCTATGCCTTTCCTTCTATTCCTCTCTTGAGCCGAATGATCCACAAGATCAGGCTGGATGGACCACTGTAATTCTACTAGCATGGTCTCATCGAACCATGGTATCCTAACCCTCTCATTATGACCATGCATCCATGAATTGCATGCCCACTTCTGTGTCATCTGCTGTCTCAGGACTCAGGCCGTGTCCTGCATCCACAGAAACTCCATCTCAGAGCATGGCTCTTCCATGGCTCATGGAACCTGGGCTGACCTGTTCAGAAGAGGTACAAAATATACTGTTACATAGTTAACAGAAATGAATTGTAGTCGATAAACCCTGAAGGGGAGATGAGTTAAGGCTTGGTGCCAGTTAAAACAGATGACTTCTATCCAAGGGACATTATCCTCTATACTGCTTTACCTATTAGAATTCAAACAGTCAGACCTATCCATGAGCTCAGTAAAAATCCATCTACCTGCTCTCACAACATTCCATCCCAAGGTATATTACCATCCCATCTTTACCCATCTACTGACCAAATGTTTCCTCAGAGGACTCAATACTGCCTACCCTGAACTACGTGAGCCTACTACACTATGGGACCTGGACCTGGTCCTTCGGCTCCTCACCTCTTCCCCGTTTGAACCATGATGACATAATTACTGCTACACCATTCTATAAAAGTAGCATTTATTGTGGCAATGACATGTGTCAGACATGTGGGAGAACTGGGGGCTTTCATGGTGGAACTCCCATACATGGTAGTCTTTAAGAATAAAGGTTAGCAGCTCTGTTAGTCTGTATCCATAAATAAGATGAGGAAGACTTTGTAGCACCTTAGAGACTAACCAGTTTATTTCAGCATAAGCTTTCATGGGCTATAGCCCACTTCATCAGAGGCATAGACTGGAACAGAAGTAAGATGCATTTATACACACACAAAGCAAAAAAGAGCTGTACATTAGCATACCAGTTTTTTTTCTCCTGCTGATAATGGCCTATCCAAATTAAACAGCCTCTTAGAATTGGTATGGTAATGTACAAGGTTTTTTTGATTTCTGTGTGTATAAATGCATCTTACTTTTGTCCCATTCTGTGCATCCGATGAAGTGGGCTATAGCCCACGAAAGCTTATGCTGAAATAAACTGGTTAGTCTCTAAGGTGCTACAAAGTCTTCCTCATCTTATTTAAGAATAAAGCCTCCCTCAGACCACACTCCTAAACCCCACACAGAACAAATTACACACTTCATACTCTTGATGTTCGGAGGGCATTGGCTTCTTACGTAGATAGGACTAAACCATCCCATAAATCACCCAGACTGTTTCTATCCATCACTGAATGCTCCAAAAGGAGCACCATCTCTAAACAAAGACTTTTCAAGTAGATCCATAATTGCACAAAACTCTATCATCAGTGTGACTGCCAAACCTTCTTGGGGATTTGCTCACATCCCACTAGAGCCTTATCAGCCTCCCCGGCTTCCCTTCACAATGTACCTATGATGGACAGTTGTAGAGTTGCTACCTGGGCCTCAGCCCATACCTTTAGGCAGCACTATGCCTAAGAGCAACAGGCAACATCTGGATACCTCCTTCAGAAGCTCTGTACTATTAGAGATCAAGACTTCAATTCCAAAGCCCCTCCTTCTATCAGAGGGTGCAACGGTACAACTCACCGTAGCAGCTCTGCTGGACAGTCCAGGAATTAGCTCTCCGTCCATATGAAGCACTCTCTGCCAGTGGTGTCCCATCAGTCCCTCACCCTCCATTGGCATCTGGACCTGCATTGCTCCCTGCGCACAGCGTCCTCTTCAGTGTCCTCTGGCAGTGCCCCCAAGTCCACACAACCCTCAAATCTAGCTCCTCTTGTGTCAGGGGGCAGGTTGCAGCACAAGGGAGAAAGGGGGGACCCCAGGCCAGCCCTCTACTCTGGGTCCTGACCCAGGGGCCCTCCAACGGCAGCCTTCCTGCAATCCTTCTCTCCCCTTATCTAACTGTCCCTGGGCCACTTCCCCTCTGGCTCTTTGTCCCCTCTAAGCCTTTTCTATCAGGGCCCACAGTCTGGCAGGTTTTGGGCTGAAGCCCTTCTATGCTTCCCCTGAGCCTGCCCAGCACTGCTCTGTCCGAGGTGCTTCTCCCTATCTCAGGAGCCAGACCTTCCCCAATGAAGTCTGGGACAGACTGACTGCTCCTCTCCTTGGGCAGCCTTTATATAGGTCTGAGCCTGGCTCTGATTGGCCACCTAAAGCTCAGCCCTGATTGGCTCCTGGCAGGCCCTGATTAGCTGCCAGGCTGCGCAGCCTCACTGGTCTGCCCTGGTCCACTCTTTCACGGGGGTGGGGCAGGCGCCCCACCACAGAGGGCTTTGCTCTAGAGTCACCCAAAGTGGAGCACTCACAGGGACAGCAGTCGAAGAAGAGAAGGTTACTCACCTGTGCAGTAATTGAGGTTCTTCGAGATGTGTCTCCCTTTGGGTGCTCCACTACCCTGACTCCTCCCATCTACTTCAGAATTTTCTTATTAGTCTCTGCAGTAGAGAAAGAAAGAAGTGGGGGTTGTTTGCACAGCATCAGTTAACTGCCTGCAGCAGCCTGAGGCAGGGACCACGCATATGCGACCCAGCCGGGCACTGCTACCAAAAGTCTCCGACTATGAGCATAGTGGCTCATGGACACCTAAAGTGGAGCCACCCACAAGGACACACATCTTAAAGAACCTCAGTTGCTGCACAAGGTGAGTAACCTTCTCTTTCCTTACCTCATCCAGCTCATTGTTTGTCAACTTATCACCTTACAGTCTGTCCCCTATCTTCTCTGTCAGGATGGTGGTCAAAGTCTTCATCCCAGTCTTGGGGTTCTTTGAGAAACAGCCTGTTCTGAAGAAGTAAGAAGAGTATTACATAGAAAAGAGTCCACCCATAGTACTTATCTGCAGAAGTGGATGAGATTCAGCCACTGGTATGACCTAAGACATCTTTCATCTGTGTCTACTCTGCTTTCAGATACACTTGATTACATCCTAGAACTGCAATAGACAGTTGTCTCTGAGTTCCATTAGAGTGCACTTGGCAGCGATTATGGCCTATTTCTTTTTTTAATAGTAGAACTACCCGAATCTGAAGCGCATAACACAATACTGACTGTCATGGACCAACTCACCAAAACGGCCCATTTTGGTTTTGTGTGTGTGTCTCCTCACTGCAGAAACTACCTCATGCCTTCTAATTGCACACACGTTCTTCCTCCAAGGCCTCCACGGCCATCTTACAATGGACCATGGCTTCCAGTTTATATCCAAGTTTTGTATTCCTCTCCTAGATGTCAAGTCCCATGCATCCACCACCCATCACCCTCAGTTGGACAGCCGGTCACAGTGTGTCAGCCAGGTGCTCAAACAACTCGAACCTGTGCTGCTTCTGAGTGACTATCAAAATAACTGGACTGCATTACTTCTACTTGTAGAATTCACTTATAACAGTGCAAAACATGTCTCAATCTGATCCAGTTGCTTCTAATGTGGTTTTAATCCATGCTTCTACTCCTCTGCTCCCCCATCCACAACAGTTCCTGTTGCCTCCAGTCTTGTACAGGCCATTCATGAAACTCAAGTCAAGCTAAAAGAGCATTTGGAAGCAGCAAAGATGGCTTACAGATGCCATGCTGACAAACACTGCCAAGAAGACCTGCCTGTAAAAGTAGACCAGACAGTGTAGCTGTCCACAAAATACCTGAACACCAGCTGACCTTTGCATAAATTGGAATAAGATGATAAATATGCAGAGCTTTTGCTTATGCGTAGGTAGATCAATCTGGTGGCATTTGAATGACAGCTCCTTAGGTCCTGGAAGATCCATCCAGTATTCCATGTCTCACCCCGAATCCTTTCCTTGACCCGTCCTTTCCTCTTCTGGTGTGCAATACCTCCACTCCAGTTTCAGGTCTGAGACCATGAAGAGTACATAGTTTGCAACACTCTGGATTTGCAAATGCCTTTACTTTCTGATCTGGAAGGGCTAAGGGTCTGAAGAATACTCTTGGGAGCCAGCTCATCACATGCATTTCTCTGCAAAAGTACAGGCCTTCCACAGGGACCATCCTAAGAAAGGGCAGTAGTATCAAATTCCACAGGTCTTGAACCCAGTGTTGGTAAAGCCTTTTACTTAGCCTCTGCCATAACCTCCTATAGGCTATGCTGGAGCCCTAGTCATAACTAACCATATGAACCAAAGGCTGTGAACTAGAGTAGGCCTGGTCTTGGCAGAACAGAACAAAGCAGGTATTAGCTTACCAGTTAAGCACATTTTAAACCTGACACGATAGTACAAAAACAGAGTTTTTAAGTAACTGTGTAAACACACTTTTAGGAAATGGTACAAAGACACATAGACCCCTTGTAAAATGAAAAGGAAATGAGGGGATAATGAATGAGAATGTCGTGCTTAAACTAGCAGGTACAAAATAATAACGAAAAGCATATAAAATGTGTAGGTGTAGTTTGACTTCCATTTTGGGCGCAGGGGGGCAAGAGGCTTAATACATATAGGTCTAACGTCGAGATTTACTGACTTATTAGTGAAAGTTAAATTACAGTGTACTTTAAATAATGAACGTAAAATGTATTTATAATTTCATCACCCTATTTTTTTATTTTAACTTAATTATTTGCCATGTTTACCCATTACCACTTAAAAATCAACATTAGCATAAAAATAAATTCTTGAATAAACAGAACTGAGCACTTTCATGCAACTCTAAATCATGTTTCCCTGGTTTTAGAGATACATAAACATTGTCTCAATATAAAAATGCTGTGTTTATCTTTATGTAAAAGGAATTAAATTTTTCCATTTGGTTAGCTGTAGATAGGGCAAAACAATTTGATGGACCTAAGTTAAAAAAAATAATATTTTAATCAAGTTAAAACTTTAAAGGTCACAGTCACTTTTCCATAGATGTTTTGCATCTTCCTATAGAATCTAATAGAAAACGGAGAGGGGTAACTAGTGGTGTTCCCCAATGGTCAATCCTAGGACCAATCCTATTCAACTTATTCATAAATGATTTGGAGGAAGGGGTAAAGAGTGAGGTGGCAAAGTTTGCAGATGATACTAAACTGCTCAAGATAATTAAGACCAAAGCAGACTGCGACGAACTTCAGAAAGATCTCACAAAACTAAGTGATTGAGCAAGAAAATGGCAAAAGAAATTTAATGTGGATAAATGTACAGGAATGCACATTGGAAGAAATAATCCAAACTATACATACAATATAATGCGGGCTAATTTAGTTACAACTAATCAGGAAAAAGATCTTGGAGTTATCATGGATAGTTCCTTGAGGACATCCACACAGTGTGCAGCGGCAGTGAAAAAAAGAAACAGGATGTTGGGAATCATTAAAAAAGGGATAGACAATAAGATGGAGAGTATCTTATTGCTTTTATATAAAACCATAGAGCACCCACATCTTAAATACTGCGTACGGATGTGGTCTTTTCACCTCAAGAAGTGTATAATGGCCTTAGAAAAGATTGAGAAGGGCAACTAAATGATTAGAGGTTTGGAACGGGTCCCATATGAGGAGAGATTAAAAAGGCTAGGACTTTTCAGCTTGGAAAAGAAGAGACTAAGGGAAAATGATAGAGTTATATAAAATTATGAGTGATGTGGAGACAGTGAATAAGGAAAAGTTATTAACTTCCCTTAATATAAACTAGGGACCACCAAATGAAATTAATGGGCAGCAGATTTAAAACAAATAAAAAGAAGTTCTTCTTCACACAGCGCACAGTCAACCTGTGGAACTCCTTGCCTGAGGAGGTTGTGAAGGTTAGAAATATAACAGGGTTTAAAAGAAAGCTGGATAAATTCATGGAGGTTAAGTCCATTAATGGCTATTGGCCAGGAGGGGTAAGGAATGGTGTCTCTAGTCTCTGTTTGTCAGAGGTGGGTGATGGATGGCAGGAGAGAGATCACTTGATCATTGCCTGTTAGGTTCACTAACTCTGAGGCACTTGGCATTGGCCACTGTCAGTAAAACATACTGCGCTGGACAGACTTCTGGTGTGACTCAGTACAGCAATTCTTATGTTATCCTTGCGGTAGGTTTTTAGAGTAATTTCTCAAGATGCTTGATTTAATTCCCATTGAAGTCAATAGGAAACTTTGACAAGGTCTACTCTACACACTTACTGCAGTATAACTCCATCATTCAGGGATGTGAAAAATCCACATCTCTGAGCAACATAGTTATACCGACCCTAACTCCCTCTGTAGCCTGCGCTATGTTAAAAGCAGGAGAGCTTCTCTGTCACTTGAGCTTAAAGCATCCTTCCTAGATGCGCTATAGCGGCACAGATGAGCACTCACCTGGGTTGGGAAGCAGCTCAGCTGCCTGGTTCTTACTGAAAACAGGCCCAAGCTCTGCTGTGCAGGTCGCTGCTCTCTTGCCCTCCCCTTACATGGCCCACGTGGAAAAATTGACCGGCAGGCACAAAGTGCCTTGTCACTGCTCATTGCCCCCCACCCCCACCCCCATTGTGGGAGGAAGTAGCAGTGCCAGCTGCCTTGTGCTCAGTGTCAGTCCGTTTCCCCTTGAGGGCTGTGCTGAGAATCATCAGGAGCTGCTCTCTTGTCCTCCCCTTATACAGATCATGGGGGTGGGAGGGCAGGGAACTGCCCGGCAGGCACAGAGCTCCTGGCGTCACTGCTCCCCTTCCCACAAACCTTTCTTCTCAAGGAGGAAGCAGGACCAATTACAAGGGAAAAATCTGGAGGCCCCCACGTGTTGCCTCTGTGTTGTATCCAGTTTGGGGTGGGGGGAACATTGCCCTCAATCGCCACCCGTGATAAAATGTAATATGTAACTTATTCGTATCATAGTATTAAATAAAAGTCATTAGAAGGGACATCTTTGCACTTGTCTAGGCGACAGCATCCTGGTACGTTGATAGAATGGCATGCTTCCATGTCACGAGCATCCATGTTAGTATACCTGTAGCTCATATGGGGAACTAGTACCGTGCTTTATCAACAATAAAGCTGGATAAATACCTTTGCCACCAAATGAAACCTATGGACTTCCTTTATAAGTAACATCGAGGTCTGCTAAATCAGCAAGCTGCACTTTGCTGGTACACCTAACACTGAAGCTCCAAGTACAGCAGCACTAGCAGCATTAACAATGTTCTAACACCGGCAGCTCTCCACAGCAGGAACAATACCTGCCACCGGTGATTACAGCCACTGACTAGCAACAGGCTGCTGATTGGACACCACCAGGTATAAAGCTTCCTGTTTCTGTCCCACCCATACTCTGAGCAACTAGTTGCTAGGCCTGTTGCTGTCTAGACCGCTGAGATCAAGGCTCTGCCTCTTTGCATGGTTCCTACTTCTTATTCCTGGCTCCTGCTACCTTGCCCTGCTCCTTATTCCTGGTTCCTGCTTTCTCTCCCTCACCCCTGCTACTGACTCGATCTTTGACCTTTGGCATGACTTCTTATTCAAAGTCTGTCTTAATCCTTGGAGTGGCTTTTTACTCTGATTTTGATTTTTTGGTGTGGCTCCTGAATACAGCCATAACTCCACTCCTGGCTCTGACTGCTAAGTCTGACCAGTCCATTATGGTCCTTGACATCCAATAGCTGATTGTTCTGCCTTCATAATGTGTCCTGCTCCTGGCAGTCTGGGGATACCACCTTTCTCTGAGGGCTGATTGTGCTGTCTCTCTATCAGATCCTGGCAGGCTGGCATTTTTGAATTATTTTTCTTAATTGCCTCCTTTTAACTTGGCTGAAGAGATGTCTTTTCAAATTTAATTGAACGTGCCTTTTGCTCCTTTCCTTTCCAATATTATGAAACACAACTGTCCCTTTTAAGAAGTCTTTCTCGGGGGAGGAAACAGGGCAGCTATCTTGAGGCAACTGCTCTGAGAGCTGAACAGTCCTTGTGTATGTAAATTCCCTGCTTTATACAATCATGAGTTTATTTTAGTTGTTTAATTTAGGGAAGATTTGCCTTTAGCAACTATTTTTGTTCAGGAAAAAAATTTATTCTGGGAAATCTCTTTAAATGGGTAAAACTTATTTTTCCAAAAAATGTGTAATATTCTAAGAAGGTGCAGTGGGCCTGCTGGCTGTTACGTGTGGGTTTTTTCCTCCTATGGTAGTGACTATAAATAACTGCCAGAGACTACTTGGACTATTGATGTGTCCCAGAGTGACCTTTACTATGTTAATAGATAAATGCACTTGTGTTCAGAACTGATAGAGAGGAGTATTTTGCTGAGCTTGTGATGGATAATACATTTTGATAGAAGCAGGTATCTGTATATCTATATAAGTAATAAATAATAATGATTCTTCTCTTTTGATGCATTATTAAATCTGTCACCCAGAAGTGGTGAAGGAACCTGAATGTCGTCTTTTGGGTTTTTACCGTTTTTTTCCTTGTAACTATTTTGTATGTAATGATTTTATACAAATCCTGGTGTTCCTTAGCTAAAGTCTTAATATGGCTTGTATTGAGGAAGGTAGGGAGGTTAATGTCATGGATAAATGGAAGTTTTTGGGGACTAAAAATTTTCCATGGTAGAATTAAACATCAGGTCTGCTAAGTGTATTGTCCATCCTCCAGTATCTGTGGCTTCAAAGTTAAGTAATCCTCTCACTCACTGGTATATCTTCTAACCTATTGTGCAGTGTTCCAGGTTAGTAAAGGTGAGAAATTTTCTTGATGCCCCACAAGCAATTAATTTATGCCCTGAAATATGAAACTTGATTACCTTTATTTTAGATACTGCTTGATGCCATAGACAAATAGAAAACCATGTGTTCTGTAGAATTCTGGTTCACCATAAACTTTGCCTACCATGACCAAAGGGGTAATTGCCTTCATAGTGTTAGAAGTTTGTTAGTCTTTTGTGCTTTTAATGCTCGTTGGATTACTTTGGTGTTCTTCATTTTCTAGTTCCGTTTCTGAGCCCTCAAAAAAGATCTTTTTCCTCTTCATATAGTAATGTTTTAGCAAACTGTATCTCAGCAAAATGGGGCTGCAGAAACCAAAGACTATTCACAGCAAAATGTCCTGTACTGGCTACTTGTACAAATATCATTTCCTCTGCTGGAGGCATGGCTAAGGATAGGCCTTCTGTAACAGGAAAGCTTGACACATCTGAATAGATTATAAGGTGCGGGGGGGCTGTTCACTACCATAGTGAGCAAACATTGTCCCATATTGGGGGAGAAAGTGTACGGGGTGATGGGCTCTCCTTGACCATACTACAAGTAAGGCCTGGTCTATACCAGAAAGCTAGATTGGTTAACCAATGTCAATCAGGAGTGTGAAAAATCCACATCACTGAGCAGCATAATTAAGGCAGCCTAGTCTCAGTGTATATTGTATGCTACCTCTCAGGGAGTTGGATTACCTACGCTGACGCTGATGGCCGAATCCCTCCCATTGGCATGGGTGGTGTCTACACTGAAATGCTACAGTGGAGGAGCTGCAGCAGAGTTTTACATGCGGGCAAGTCCTAAATCTCATCTCCTGGAATTCTAGGGGGTTTTTTTCAGTTCCTCATTACAGGTCTGTCCCCTTAAACTATTTCTATAATCCTCAGTTAAGACTGGTTCAGTAAAGGCATCTAAACCCAATATAATAAAGGACCTCAGATATCCCTTCCTTTTTTCCTCACTCAGGGAGACCAAGTAGATGTATGCTGCTTGCTTGCATCTCTTCCAGGTATATCCTGTCAACAGTATAATCTCTTGCGTTCTTTAATGGTAGCTGCTGTTGGAATTTGGCATGCTTTCAGTTTTACTCTTTAGTCTGATCACTCTACTTGGTTAAAGCATCTGTTTGTTTCTTAATAAGTATCCATTTTTATTTTTTGTCCCCAAGAACTCATGATTTACAGCACAATGAACAAATCTGATCATATCTTCCTGAAAACAAAAATGTGTATTTGGTAACTCATAATTTGGCCTTCTTGTTTTAATTTTGCTGTTTTGTTCAGTGGAAGCTAAGACTGTGTGTTGTTGAGGAAGGCAAGATGCCCTCGTCCAATTTGGGAAAAAATCCATTTTGCAGCTTTCTTTTTATATTAGGCATTTCTGCTGCTGGTGGGCATTACATTAGGAAAAGTGTTAGCTCTCTGTGGCTTGTTTTTGAAGGTACCTTCTCCATTTTCTGCTGTCAGAGTGCTTAATTCTTTGCTTTCGGCTTAGTCCCCTGTTTTGGCTACGTGCCTCAGAGAACCTACTTTCTTATATTTTGTATTGTACTTCTAGAGGAAAAGAGCAGTGGATTCCGGCTGAAACCACCAACGCTTATCCATGGCCAGGCACCCAGTGCAGGTAGGTTTAGTATTTTCCGAGGCAGAGGAAAAGCACATTAACTGAGGACCTTGTTTTATTCAGGAATTTCCTCAAACTAATCTTCCAAATTGGAAGGATTCTAGTGTTTGTTTAGAAAATTCTTCTATTGCAGGGGTGGGCAAACTTTTTGGCCTGAGGGCCATGTTGGGGTTCAGAATTGTGGGGGGACCATGTAGGGAAGGTTGTGCCTCCCCAAACAGCCTGGCTCTGTACCCTCTCCAACCCCCACCCACTTACTGCCCCCTTACTGCTCCCCTCAGAATCTCTGACCCATCCAGCCCCCTCCCCTTTTCTCCTACTGCCGCAATGATCTGCTGGAGTACGCAGCATGTCTGGCCTGGAGCCAGACACGCTGTCACGCAGCCCCGCCCCCCAGAGTGCTGCTCATGTGGCGCGTTGAGGCTGCACGGGAAAGGGACAGCGGGAGAGAGGCCAGAGCAGCCTCTCCAGTTGGAGCTCAGGGGCCAGTTAGGAGGAGCCCGCAGGCTGGATCCGGCCCGTGGGCCCCAGTTTGCCCACCGCTATTCTATTGCATGAACACTGAAGTTAAGAAATGTGTTTTGTATATGTATTTGTTTTGTATTTGTATGTGATGGAGGGAGCAGTGCTGTTACAATTACCACAGGAGTTTAAGGAAATAAAATTGTTTCTCTGAGTTAGTGGAAGCCATGATTTTAACTTAAACTGTTTCATTTTCAGAACAAATGGGAGTTTGTAAAATACTGTAAAAGCTTATTGCTGTCTCGTGTTTTGATTTGCTCTCTTCTGTTGCTCAAAACCCAATTTATACATATCAAAATTAGGGCAGGTGTACGAGGATGGAGGCAATCATTATATCTAGCAGTGTTCTTAGCCTCTATCCAAATTTAGGACATCTTTTTGGATACTTTGGAAAATGACTCACTTTCAGTACAAGTGAAATATTTATGTTAAAGGTGACAATTTTTTCCTAACATTTTAATGGACCAAGTGTTCATTTTTTTTTTTTACTCCTAAGGAGAAACGCTAACTGGTCAGGGATTTCCATAGACTTCTGGAGTTGATCCATTTGGGAGGGATTGGGATAGGGGTTCCTAACAGATTTTTTAAGTTCCAAATGTGAATGGAACAATTGTAGCATATTGTGTTTTATAAAATTCCAGAAAGATCAGTTTGACCCCCAGAGCCGGTCAGGATTACATGGAAGAACATGCTAGATTAGTGTTTTCAATAAGTTGCAGTTTACAAGCCATGAAAAGTATTTCACCCTCCACAACCTGGAAGAGAATTCAAAGGGAAGGGTAAGATCTAGTGTGTGGAGCTGGGCATGGCTTTCATAAATACAGCTAGGAATGCACGTTCTCTGCATTTCACTCTTAATTGAATTTTCTGGCTTTTACTCTGTCCTAATATTTTTTTTTAATGTAGCTTTTGGTATGCAGATGCAGTAAGGAACTGTTTAAAGACTAGGAACAAAACAGTAATCTTTCCCATTTTTGAGGGGGAAACAGGAAAATGTCTTTTTCAGGGGACAAGTCCGGTAGAACTTGAACTTTGTGCCACTTCAGTCTTGCGTTGTCTCAGAAACACTTCAGGAGAAGATTGAGTAGATGTTGATTTTTGCAGCTAATGTACTTGAGGGTCCTGGAAAAGTTTGCTTTCGTTTTTAGGTCTCCCAAGCCAGAAACCTAAGGAACAGCAACGAAGTGTACTACGCCCTGCAGTTTTACAAGCACCACAGCCTAAGGCCTTTTCACAAATGGGTAAATCACATTCCTCTATTGCTCTATAATATTCCATGCACTTTGATCACGTATGAATAGTGATTTTGAGAAAGAGAACCAAAATGGCAACAGACCTGTAACTCTGGGGTTAGTTTTGTTTCTCCTCAGAGTGACCTTTTTCTTTGTTTAATGTCTTCCAGATTTCCCTCGGTTTCAAAGGAACCTGGAAGTCATTAGGGTGAAATACAACTGTCACATAAGAAACAACATACAATGAGATATGCAGTGTTTGTATAGTAAATGCACCTTGGGTGAACTGTGAAGCATTGTCTGTCTCCAGCACTTGAGTAGTATGTTTGTCTCATAGCCCCAGACCCTGGAGTCTGGTGCAGTAAAATATAATTAACTTAGTGAGTAAAACACATTGAGTAATTGAGTTATGCACTTGCTTCATAATTGTATGATTTGGGGCCTTAGTAAAATAGTTTCCTCATTTTATAAGACTTTAAGTGTGCGTACATTATGAAACTGATCTTATAAAGTACTAAGGAAGAGTAGAGGTCGAACTTAAATATGTAGAATTTTCACACTAATAGTTTATAAACACATTTTATAATGGTCCCAAATTGATTTTTTTAGCCTTCTAGGAACGTAGGAGATGAATGATGTTGGTCTCTTAAAGCTATTGACTTCTAAAGCTTCTTAGGGGCTCAAGTGGGTTGGAAATTTTCCAGCTGTAATTTTCCATATTATTTTGGAAAGCAGAATATCCTTTTGGGTGGCCCTCTAAATCTTCAGCATATAACATTTCTCATTACAGTTCCCAGCAGTGGGACCAATGGTGTAAATATCCCACCAGACTCTGCGGCCACATCAGAATCATTAAGGAACACAACACAGAAAGCTTTTGAAGCTGAAGACCAGGTGAGTTTGACAATGATCTAGATGATCAGTAGCAGTTCTGCAAGTTCTCATTTGAATGTTGTTCAAAAAAGTATTCTCTAAATGGCACCAATTTGTATTGTACTCATTAGAAATTTGATTGTATCGGTGATAATAGCTCATCATTTATTTTAAATATCTCCTCATAAATCAATCAAGGATTGTACAGAAGGCTTACTGAATCTAAACGTTCTTAATTAAGAAGGTACCCTTTGGCATAATCAATGGATTTTTTTCCCTCTCAAAGATGCTCATAGAACAGTGCATTTCTTATAGACGACTTCTGTCCTCAGTGGCTGCCTGGTTGGATCCACTGCCCAGGTGTCTCTGTTCCTAACATAGACCCTAACCATTTTATCTAACATCGCTACTGTTCTTTTCCCTTTTTATCCTCATCCTCTCAGCAGGTCTGTTGCTCACTTCCTCTTGGACTTCAGAGCAAGGCGATATGTTGCTGACATATAAGGCAACACCTACTCCTTTTTTCCCCATACCCATCCTATCAGAACAAGTTATATCCCTCTATGCTGGTACTCCAGTCAACGGAGTTGGCCCACCAAGTCTGCATAATGCTAAATAAGTCATAATATTTTCATATACCATGACTTCCAGTTAATCCTACTTGTTCCCCATACTCCTTGCATTTGAATACTGGTGTCAAGGATATTTTGCAGACTGCCCTGTGCTTTTTCCCCTGCCTTTTAATGCAATTGATTTTTAGTCCTTTCTCCAGAAATTAGCTCCCTTTCCCTTTTCGTCATTATGCATTTATTTTTAAAAGAGGGGAAAAAAGAGGAGCCGGGGATCTATAGGCCAGTCAGCCTGACTTTGATACCTGGGAAGCTATTAGAGCAAGGGCCACATCTGGGAGTGGAAATTGGGGTTGGAGTGTGGACTCTGGCTGGGGAGTGTGGGCTATGGGTGGGCCCAGAAATGAGGAGTTCAGAATGCGGGAGGGGACATGGGAGGTTGGGTGGGCTCCGGCTGGGGTGCAGGTTCTGGAGTGGGGCTGGAGATGAGAGGTTTGGTGCTCCGGGCTGGGACCAAGGGATTTGTAGGGCGGAAGGGGGATCAGGACTGGCGCAGGGAGCTGGGATGTGGCGGGGGTGGCTCAGGTGCAGGTTCAGGGCAACACTTATCTCAAGCGGCTCCCAGAAGTAGAGACATGTTCCACCTCTGGCTCCTATGCAGAGGTGTGGCCCAGTGGCTCTGCTGCATGCTGCCTCGTCTGGAGGTGCTATCCCGGCAGCTCCCACTGGCCGTGGTTCCCAGGCAATGGGAGCTGCGGGAGTAGTGCTTGGGTGGGGGCAGGGGGCAAAGTGGAACTCCCTGGCTGCCCTTATGCATAGGAGCCAAAGCGGGGACATGCTGCTGCTATTTGGAGCTGCGCGGAATGGCCCCCTACCCTACACTCTGGCCAGAGCGCCAGACCAGGGCAAGCTCTAGATTCTGCTCCCCAGCGGGAGCTTGAGGGCCAGATTAAAATTAGTATGGGGAAATTAGTGACCTATCCACACCCAGTCTTTATTCAGGCCTAATTTGATGATATCAAGTTTGCAAATTAATTCCAGTTCTGAAGTTTCTTGATGGTGTTTGTTTTTGAAGTTTTTTTGTTGAAGAATTCATAGAATCATAGAATATCAGGGTTGGAAGAGACCTCAGGAGGTCATCTAGTCCAATTCCCTGCTCAAAGCAGGACCAGTCCCCAACTAAATGATCCCAGCCAGGGCTTTGTCAAGCCTGACCTTAAAAACCTCTAAGGAAGGAGATTCCACCACATCCCTAGGGAACCCATTCCAGTGCTTCACCACCCTTCTAGTGAAAAAGTTTTTCCCAGTATCCAACTTAGACCTCCCCCACTGCAACTTGAGACCATTACTCCTTGTTCTGTCATCTGCTACCACTGAGAACAGTCTAGATCCATCCTCTTTGGAACCCCCTTTCAGGTAGTTGAAAGCAGCTATCAAATCTCTCCCCGCAACCCCCATTTTTCTCTTCTGCAGACTAAACAATCCCAGTTCCCTCAGCCTCTCCTCATAAATCATGTACTCCAGCCCCCTAGTCATTTTTGTTGCCCTCCTCTGGACTCTTTCCAATTTACCCACATCCTTCTTGTGGTGTGAGGCCCAAAACTGGACACTTACTTCTGTTCCATTCTATGCATCCGATGAAGTGGGCTATAGCCCACGATAGCTTATGCTGAAATAAACTGGTTAGTCTCTAAGGTGCTACAAAGTCTTCCTCATCTTATTTAGTGTTCCAGATGCGGCCTCACCAATGCTGAATAGAGGGGAATGATCATGTCCCTCGATCTGCTGGAACTGGCCCTACTTATACAATCCAAAATGCCATTAGCCTTCTTGGCAACAAGGGCACACTGACTCATGTCCAGCTACTCATCCACTGTAACTCCTAGGTCCTTTTCTGCAGAACTGCTGCCTAGCCATTCGATCCCTAGTCTGTAGCAGTGCATGGGACTCTTCTGTCCTAAGTTCAGGACTCTGAATTTGTCCTTGTTGAACTGTATCAAATGTCTTTTGGCCCAAAACTCTAATTTGTCTAGGTCCCTCTGAATCCTATCCCTACCCTCCAGCATATCTACTACTCCTCCCAGTTCAGTGTCATCTGCAAATTTGCTGAGGGTGCTGTCCATGCCATCATTCAAATCAGGGGTCGGCAACCTTTCAGAAATGATGTACCGAGTCTTCATTTATTCCCTCTATAATTTAAGGTTTCGCATGCCAGTAATACATTTTAACATTTTTAGAAGGTCTCTTTCTATAAGTCTATAATATATAATTAAACTATTGTTGTATGTAGAGTAAATACAATGTTTAAGAAGTTTCATTTAAAATTAAATTTAAATTAAAATTAAATTAAAATGCAGAGCTCCACAGACCGGTGGCCAGGAGCTGGGCAGTGTGACTGCCACAGAAAATCAGCCCACGTGCCACCTTTGGCACGTATGCCGTAGGTTGTCTACCCCTGCTCCAGAGCATTAATAAAGATATTGAACAAAACTGGCCCCAGGACCGACCCTTGGGGCACTCCGCTTGATACCAGCTGCCAACTAGACATGGAGCCATTGATCACTGCCTGTTGAGCCTGATGATCCAGACAGCTTTTTATCCACCTTATAGTCCATTCATCCAGCCCATACTTCTTTAACTTGTTGGCAAGAATACTGTGGGAGACTGTATCAAAAGCTTTGCTAAAGTCAAGGAATAGCACATCCACTGCTTTCCGCCCATCCACAGCGCCAGTTATCTCATCATAGAAGACAATTAGGTTAGTCAGGCGGAACTTGCCCTTGGTGAATCCATGCTGATTGTTCCTGATCACTTTCCTCTCCTTTAAGTGCTTCAGAATTGATTCCCTGAGGACCTGCTCCATGATTTTTACAGAGACTGAGGTGAGGCTGAGGTGAGGTGAGGCTGTGGTGAGTCCAGGATAGTGAGCTAGCAGCCTGAAAAGTAATGTAGTGGCAAAGGCTGAGAGAAGTGGGGAAGAAAATGAGCCACCGAAACCAGCTGAATCCTCCTTTCATTGACTCCCAAGGGATGAGGAAGTTTCTGAGCTGAGTCACCTAGACTGTGGAAGTGGTTTAATCATTTTCACTGAAGCTTGGCAAAAAATATATCCGGGGCAGAGAATATACATGGAAACTTTCAGGCCAGTGGCTTAAAGTTTTACAAATCTGTACACAACTGAAAGCAAGGGCTTATAATGGGACATTTTAAGCAGCAATAAGAGGGAGGGTGTGTGTGTGTGTGTGTAAAAAAACAGGCATCATAATTCTCCCACCCCCTGTCCTCTGTCTGTTTGGCCACTTGTTGATGGGATCTAAAGGAAAAAACAGCCTGCAAGTAAGTGGAACCTTGCAATTATTCTCTTTAGAAATTATCTTTGTGAATGCATTTGGAACACTGCAGTTATAAAGAAACTGTAATGCATATAGTTCTAATAGGTGTCTAGTTGTCTCCATTCTATGAAGTATTTCCTCTTCGACCCTTACGTTATCAGTGGTTCTCTAGATGAACTATTCTATCTGGTCCAGTCAGTATTTGTACTGAGGTCCTATTGCTCATGGCGGATAGCTGTATCAGTGGCTATTAGCCAAGATGGTCAGGAATGTAGCCCCATGCACTGGATGTCCCTAAACATCTGACTGCCAGAAGCTGGAACTGGATGACAGGGGGTGGATCAGTTGATATACTGCCCTGTTTTGTCCCTCTGAAGCATCTGGCACCAGCCTCTGTTGGAAGACAGGATACTGGGCTTAGATGGATCATTGATCTGACCCAGTAAGGTTGTTCTAATGTTCTTACATTATTTGCTGATTTATTGTGGGGTTTTCCTATCGTTATCACTGTAATATGATCTATATTTATCCACAGACAAATTTTAGAGTAACAATGATGTGTTCGTAGAATCACAGGAAATTAGCGTTCGAAGAGACCTCAGGAGGTATCTAGTCCAACCCCTTGCTCAAAGCAGGACCAACCCCACTAAATCATCCCATCCTTTATCAAGCCAGGTCGTAAAAACCTCTAATGATAGAGATTCCACCACCTCCCTAGACAACCCATTCCAGTGCTTCACTACCCTCCTAGTTGAAATGGTTTATCCAACCTAGACCTCTCCCACTGCAATTTGAGACCATTACTCCTGGTTCTGTCATCTGCCACTACTAAGAACAGCCTAGCTCCATGCTCTTTGGAGTCATCCCTCCCCTTGTTTCTAGTGCGTAGCAATAATGAAAATTATTGGAAAGGAAAAAGTATAGTTTTTAACAAAAATGTTATTCAACAAACTCATCTAATTTCTCTAGGCTCAATTTTTCTCCCTTTTTTCCCTTTAGGTGAGAGAATGTCAGCATAATGAGTCTAACAATACTTCAGAGGATGAAAATGGCGAGAAATCAGAGCATAATGCACAGCAAGCATTTGTATTTGGGCAAAACTTAAGAGACAGAGTCAAGGTATATATTTAATCAGAAAAACAAATATTATGTGATTGAACTTAAATGAAAGTAGCTACTCCAGGTGAAAACTTTAAAGTGAAAACATCCAGTATAAAAAGTTGATTTCTGAATCCTGGGAACAAGTGATAGCTTGGGCTTAAAATGCCCAGAGATTGTTCTCTTTTTGTGTGTGTATGGGGTGTGTTTTTGAAAACTCTTGTAATTCTAGTTTGTTTTTCGAGTGCTTGCTCATGATGATTTCAAGTAGGTGTGTGCACACCGCGTGCACAGTTGCCAGAAGATTTTCTCCTAGCGATATACATCGGTCAGCTCTGGAGCCCCCAGGAATCGCGACTTCCTGTCGCCATATATAGGAGCCTGCTGACCCTCGGCCTCTTCAGTTTTTTCTTGCCACCTGTGATGGTTGTCTTGAGAGTTGTTTCTCTCTTGCATATGCAAGTGCTGCCGTAGTGATCTTACTGTTTTCTCCCTGGATATAGTTATACTAGTTTGTTATTCAGCCTGGGTATATATATTATATATTTAGTTTAGTGTAGTTAGGACCCACTTATTGGGGTCACCCCCTTCTTTCCCGTCCCAGGATTGGGGCATACCTCAGTCTCCAGGATTTAAACTGTGCATGGCTTGCAATAAGCCTGTGCCAGAGAGTGATCCTTACACTTCTTGCTTGAAGTGTCCAGGAGGATCCCATCGAAAGGAGCGCTGCAAGATCTGCAGGGGATTTTGTCCCAGAGCTCAAAAGGAGAGGGATCGGAGGCTGATGGAGATAGCCTGCAGTCAGCTGAGCTGGCACCCAGCATGTCCTCAACGGTGCAAAGTTGCACTGGCATTGACGAGAGAGACCTCTACACCGAAAAAGGACTATGTCTAGAGAGACTTGGCACCAACTCTCTAGGGGCTCTCCGGCACATAGAAGTTTACTCACGGCAGTGCATGGCACTGCTCCCAGTTGCTGGTGATACATGAAGCAATCTGACGCGGGGAGCTTATCCACGCTGAGGCAGCACCGCAAAAGGACTTAAGCGGAGTGCAACCCGCGCCTGGCCACTCAAGCTCTGCAGCACGGTATCAATGAGTCTGGCCCCAATGAGAGATCAGTCAGATCTGGTGCCGATGGACTCCCCTCCTCGGTAGAGCTGCAGAGAGACATTGGAGTTGCTCTCTGTGCCTGAAACTTTTGAAGCAGCTAGGGAGCTGATAGTCTTCACGGCATCGCCGTATCCACCGGAAGAGAGTGTGCACTGTGCCCAAAAGCGCCGGCATCACAAAGACTTCTGGAACCATCCTGAGGGAAGCCGGCTATGCTTTCGTACCGGTCTCTTTCACCCCAGCACTGCTCCCCGGTACCATCCAGGACAAGCCAGGTATGGCGCCGCACCAGTCTTTACCCCAGCACACTCAGGCATCGCTCCCCATTGGTTGCCGCAAAAGGAGTCTTCTCCTTTAGACTCTGAGCTAGAATTCTATATTTCTAGGAGGAGCTGGCATAGGTCATTCAGGGACTGACATGGGGCAGTTTTTCCCTCCTGTGCTGTGGCCCATGTAGTGGTAAGTACCAGCACAATGGCCCTTTTTCACACCATGGCATTCCACCAAGCCCAGTGGTCGCATTCGAGAAGATCATTGTCCGTTGCCTCAGAGAGCAGAGCCCCCTGCTACCCTCAGTGCAAGACCAACCTCATGGCAGCAAACTGGATGCCATAGTGGAGGAACCAGTACCATGTAACTCCCTTGAAACAGAAGGACAGCAGCAAGAGCCTGATCCTGTCCAGATTTCTTCATCTTCGTCGCCAGATGAAGCTGTGACAGGGAGCTACACCCATCGCTGATGACAGCAAGGTCCACTGACAACTTTCGAGGAGAGTGGCCCAGAATCTGGGACTTCAAGTTAAAGACATTTCCGAGGTCTCAGAACTTATGGTGGACATCCTGGCCCCATCGAGCCCATCCTGAATCACCCTACCACTTAGAAAGATCATCCAAGACTCAGCTAAACATGGCAGACCCCAGCCTCTTTGGCCCCTACTGCAAAGAGGATGGAGTGAAAGTATTTCGTCCTATCTAAGGGGTTTGAATACCTATATTCCCACACACCACCAGGCTCCCTAGTGGTGGCAGCACAAGTTAATGCAACTATGAAGGCCCACAAGGGCCCTTACTGTAGAAAAGTATATTCTCCTGGGGGGCTCCAGCTTCAGATTTCTAACCATCAAGAGATCCTCAGCTCTTGGGGAGCAATGTCAAAGTTTATGGAGCTGTTGCCAATGAAATGCAGGGCAGATTTCTCAGCCTTGTGGAAGAGGGAAAATTGGTGGTCAAGGCTCATTACAGGCAGCCCTGGATATGGCCATTTTGGCAACGCATACCATGCCTTCAGCTGTAACCATGAGGCAGAGCTCTTGACTCCAGGCCTCACGACTCCCTATATGAGGTCCAGCAGACCATACAGGACATCCCTTTTGAGGGATTGTCCCTCTTTTCAGAGAAAACAGACTCGAGGCTCCACAGCCTAAAAGACTCCAGGGCCACCCTCAAGTTGCTGGGGCTTCATACTCTGGCTCTGCAAAGGAAACACTTTAGGCCTTAACCCCTTCCTCACTTCTATCAATTTCAGCATAGGCAGGATTACAACAGAAAGAGGGGCAGAAACCATAGGAGGAAGCCGCCTCCTCCTTCATCTACTCAGGGCCCCAGACCTGCGAAACATCCAGAACTTTTTGGGGGGTGTGCCTGAGGGTGATGCACTGGTTCTTGAACTGGAACTTTCTCCCGTGTTTCTTGGACCACATATCCCACTTCTATCCTGGATGAGCCCAGATTATGTCAGACTGCTGGGTGCTACACATGACAGGACTGGGATATTCACTTCAGTTCTCCACCCCCATCCCTGTTCCTCTTCAGGGACCCTTCTCAAGGCCAGCTTCTAGTGCAAGAGATGCAAATGCTCCTAAGAGTGGGAGCAGTAGAGAAGGTTCCCTCAGGAGCTATAGGGCAGAGGTTTCAGCTTCTGCTATTTCCTAATCCCGAAAGTCTCAGACCGATCACGGACCTACGAAATCTCAACAGATTCATGAAGAAGTTGCGGTTCCGCGTGATCTCCTTGCATCCATTATCCCTTCCCTGGATCCAGGGAACTGGTATGCTGCCCTCGATTTGAAGGATGCATACTTCCATGTATCAATCATCCCCAATCACAGAAGATTCCTCTGGTTTGTAGCAAACCGTTCCTCTGGTTTGTAGCAAAGCCAGGGATGATGCCGCATTTGATAGAGTGGTGCTACAATCTGCAACACAATGAACTCTGACCCTCCTCTTAGGAACTGATTGGGAGTCGACACGAGCAAGCACTCAAAGGACTGAAAACGGTTACTTTCCTTTTCAAAACTGTTGTTCTTTGAGATGATGTGTTGCTCATGTCCATTCCAAGACTCACCCACCTACACCTCTGGAGTCAGCTGGCAAGAAGGCACTGAAGTGGCAGGGGGTTGGCAGGGCCCTATATATGGTGCAATGAAGGCATGACTCCAGGGAGTTCCAGAGTCAATTTGACGGATACCACTAGGCGAGAACCTTCTGGCCACTGTGCATGCGGCACATGCATGCCTACTTGGAATCAACATAAGCAACACATCTCAAAGATTCCTAGATAGGTAGCCATTTATTCTATTTCCTGGATAAGCTGAACAGTATTAAGAATATAAATGTAGTATTTATTTGATTTCATATTAGCGTCCTATTTCAACTTTCAAGCTATCATGTAAAAACTTTTTCTAAAGCAGCCACCTAAAGTACATTTGCAAATCCTACATTAGTGCATAACCGTGGACATTAGGGCAACAAAATGGTAACCATGTGCTTAAGCTTTGATTTATATATGCAAATGCAGGATTTGTACACAGAGTAGTTAGTTGGCCACTTTGCAAAAATTGTTTTTCATGATACTGCTTTTTGAAGTCTTGTCTTGCAAAAACTAAAAACACCCACCACTGTTATACAAATAAACTATGGGATATTCAGTGCTGTTTGGGATTTCTTCTGAACTGCTGGGTTGGGAATGATCTGGTTCCCCCTTCCCACTGAGCCTCTAGAAGTCCCTCCATGCCAAATCCATGCAGTACAGGTTCCAAGGGTGTTGCGGGGCAAGGAGAGAGGACATGGGGCAAAGCAGATTCATACCTAAACATAGGCTAATTGAATTAGACTAACAAGAGGTATTGACACCCTAAGGAGGGGTTTTTTGGAAGCATATGGGGTTGGTGAGGCCAGTGGGAGTATGTGGCTCCTACATGACCTGACAGGAGGGAGATTGGCTGGAACTATACAGAACAAGTACAGCCTGCCTGAATTTGCGGAGAGCTTGACATGAACCTGGCACCACAGCCCAAAAAGTACATAACTGTGATAGACTTAATAATAAAGGAGAAAAGGTTTTGGAGTATAGACCAATACAGTTTTAAAAGCAATTGCAATGCTGCTTAAAGGTGTCCGTGGTTCTTAAGTTAGGTATATATGAATGCAGTACACTGGCACTCGGAGGGGGATATGCAGCTTGTTGTAAATTTGTTGTAATGGGAAATACACTCTTAACAGCAAGACTAAAGTGTATATGAGTGAAGGTACATGTTTTGTGAGACTGCAATCTGATGATCTTGGTTTTGGTATTGTTAATTGTGTATGAATGTCTGTCTCTTTTGTAGTTGGGAGATGAAAGTGATGAAACAGCTGATGTACAGAATGCTGGGCTTTCAAGCTCGGAAGTGCCATCCGCAACAAACTACTTTTTGCAGTACATCAGTTCCAAGTAAGACTGCAAATAAATTCAGAGCAATTTGCTTTACTGTAGTATATCGAGAGCATTAATACTAGTGTCGCTGTCTACCAGAAGCAGGATTCTGTTTGGACTGGGTTGGTATCCAGCACTTTTTTGAGGCTGCTACCTTGTTTTTCAGATTCCTAGCTTATTGTGTTTTTTTTAAAAAAAAAAAAAAAAAAAAAATACAGTATATTATTAGTTCTTGTGGTTGCAAAGAATAGCTTCAGGAGGTGAGGAGTGAGACACATACAGCCTGCCTGAATTTGCAGAGAGCTTGACATGAAGCTTGCACCACATATTGCCAATATCCTCTTCCACTGAAGGGATCGCATGTACTCAGAAAGCCGTTCAGGCTGCATGGATCTGATTACCCTATGACAGCTAACAACCAGGCCACTTTCATCCCTTGAGTTTAACCATTAACTTCAAAAGAATGTGTGACCCAAGACCTATGAAGCTGGTTAATAAGAAACGCAAGTTAGCTGGTAATTTTTCTAAATGAAGAAAGAATTAGAAGGAAGGAATTAGACAAATTCAGGTTAGAAATAAAGTGCAGATTTTTCTCAGTAACTAACCATTGGAACAACTCAACGTAGGGATGTTGTGGATTCTCCATCACTTGAAGTCTTCAGTATTGGATGCCTTTCTGAAAGGGCTGCTCTGGTTCAACTAGAAGTTATGGGTTTGATGCAGGAATGACTGGGTGAAATCTCTGGCCTGTGTTATTCTGGAGGCCAGACTAGATGATCATATGGTCCCTTTTGGCTTTAACATCTGTAAATAACTCTGAAATGTGTGAAATGCCACGTTCCTTTTAATAGGATGTTGCTTCAGATGCTCAGTGATCATTTAAATGTCATTGTTGCTCATTATGTCACTGCTGATCAAAGCAGGCAAGAAAGGAGAGGGATGATCTTACATTTAAGATCAGCACGATCTGCAAATGTGTGACCTCTCAATTTGGTGCCACCAGTGGATGGTGCTTGACAATACCACCACTTTCCACACACTCCAATTCTGCCTGTGGAACAAAAGGCCCAAAAGGAAGGAGCAGAGCAGATGATTCATATACTCCTGACCAAAGTAGCGGGGGGTCAACCTACTCTGGTGGTGCACATGAGTGGCTGCTGATGGTTCCTCTGCTGGAGATTGTCTGCAGACTGAAGCAAACATCACTGTAACTGTGATATTTTCAAGTTTTTATTTGGAACCATGAAAATTCCATGGCAGCCATGAAGAAACATAATTAGATTCTGATGCTGTCACATGACTGGTAGCAAGGCCTGCCTTGGCCTTAATGTGGTCCTGCCTATGTATGTATCTAAACTCACTGAGGGCCCTGTTAAACACCTGTGATTTAGATTAGGCATCTACACAATCTACTGAGTGATGTCTCAAGTTGGCACAACTGAGCTTTTTTGTGGGTATGAAGCTTGAGAATTCAGTTCCTTCTCCCTGATTTGAGCTGTGACTGAGTGAAGAGCAACAGACTTTGGACACACAGTGGTGATTGCATGACTGATTTTTCTTCAAAGGCTTTATGGTCTCAGTGTGTGTGTGTATGTTGCATCAGTCCGCATTTAACAGAGAACAGCTTGTGTCTCATAGTGAACATTTTATCTGCAAACAGCTCTGCATGTATGTTTTGTATCTACAGTTCTTCTAGAATGTGTCAGTGTGGATCCTACTGTTGCACACGTTTTTCATGCACATGAGATTAGATTCTTTTGAACATCAGCATTCATCGCTGCTGCACATGCACCTTGCACCCTCTCATGCAAGAATAAAGATTCCTTTCATTGCAATTTATATTACTCAAGATAAAATAAAACCTACCTACTCTAGTGCAGACTTGCCTTGGGTCATTAGACCATTTGTTGTCATGCACATATGTGATGCTGCTTGCCAGACTTCATTTGCAGCCCTAAAATTCTGGCTAAGATCAGTCAGCAGGAACTAGTGCTCTTGACTGTAGGAGGTGGCTGAATACAGAATCTTTAGGGCCCTACCAAATTCACGGCCATGAAAAATGTCACCAATGTGAAATCTAGTCTCCGCTTGTGAAATCTGGTTTTACCACATACTGAACAGATTTCACAGGGAAGACCAGCATTTCTCAAATTGGGGGTTCTGAACCAAAAGGGAGTTACAGGGGGATCGCAAGGATATTTTTAGGGGGATTGCAGTATTTCCACCCTTACTTCTGCACTGCCTTCAGAGCTGGGCAGCTGGAGAGCAGCAGCTGTTAGCCGAGTGCCCTGCTCTCAAGGCAGCGGTCCCACCAGCAGCAACGCAGAAATAAGGGTAACAATACCATACCATGCCATCCTTACTTCTGCTCTGCTGCCTTCAGAGCTAGGTGGACAGAGAGTGATGCCTGCTGACTGAGGGCCTCGCTTTGTAGGCAGCAGGGAAGAAGTATGGGTTTCAATAAGATACCATTGTACTTACTACTTTGTTGCTTCAGGCAGCGGCTCTGATTTCAGAACTGGACTCCCAGCCAGCAGCTACCGCTCTCCATCTGCTCAGCTGTGAAGGCAGTGCTGCCGCCAGCAGCAGTGCAGAAGTAAGGATAGCAATACCGTGACCCTCCCCCATAATAACTGTGCAACCTCCCCACAACCTCTCTTTGGGTCAGGATCCCTACAATTACAACACTGTGAAATTTCAGGTTTAAATATTTGAAATCATGAAATTTACTGTTTTAAAAATCCTGTGACCATGAAATTGACCAAAATGGATCATGAATTTAGTAGGGCCCTAAGCATTTTGCTAGACGTTTTGATAGTGATAGACTCTTAGGAATACCTTAGGTGACGGTCAGATTTCTCAGATTATAATTTAAACATAGATATTTGGAGACTAGTACTCAGAAAAAATCTCCAATTATGATAAAATACATTTTTATTCTAGGAGAAAGTGTTTGGGAACATTAAGTCCCATAACAAGTTATTGCTTTGTTGTTCACTGTTGCATCCTAATTAATCAAACATATATTTGTTTCATAGTTTTATTTAACAGAATACTCAGGTTCAAATCAGTGACAGTTCCTCCCTTGTTGATTAAATTTTAGTGATTATGGAAATATCTGTTTGTACTGTATTAATGAAAAGATTTCTCTCCAGTTTAGAGAACTCAACAAACAATGCAGATGCTTCCAGCAACAAATTTGTATTTGGACAGAACATGAGTGAGAGAGTCTTGGTGAGTGTTAGTTGTTTATTAAATGTAATATTTATTTGAGTATTATCCACGTGATATGAATGCCTCGTGCATGTCTGGTCAGCAGTGTCTCTTGGAGCTGCACATGAGTCTTGAGTGCTTTGTGGCTCCCACCCAAGGACATACAGATGAGTGTACCCCAGCTGCCATTTGATTCTTTCTTACCACCCATGGCAATGAGTCAGAATACAGTACTGTTTGTCTCACTTGCTATAGCAAGTTTCTTCCCTGAAACCTTCTTCCTTGCAAATGACTATTGTCAGTCTAACTTAGTAACTTTCACGTAGTTAATAGTTCAGGATAGCTGTCTGCCACCTTGGCAGTTTTTTCTCAGTTGTGCATTTGGCACCAAGGCTGGGTGTTTTCCAACTTGTTAATGAGGCAGATACTTTGAGTTTTAAACCCCTCTAGAGCAGCCTTGTGTCACTGATGGCCACACAAGGTGCCTGATCTCTGAGAAGGCCATAGCCTTGACGACATCATGTCCTTTTCCAGCAAGATCCAACAAGCCACATGGATCTGTGTTTCTTAGAGCAGTCCATGAAGGTGACTCTGGATTCAAATTACCAGAAACCCAGTTTGTGATGCGAGTGATCTTCAGCTAAGGTGCCCAGATCCCTCAGCACTCTGGTGAGCTGGGACTCTGCACCTCCCTCTCTTACTACCAATAACAGTGCAAGGACTTGACCCCCTCTGTGCCCTACACACAGTTTCCAAGATTGAGCACTTTGGCTACAGCAGAGCTTGCTTCCCTCTGTTTCTGCTCCAAGGAGACATCTGCCACCAGCACTCCCCCTCAGAGCTGAGGAGGGAGAAGATGGATCACATAAGTCTCCCTTGCAATGGATTGTGGATCCAATCCATGTACGTCAGTCTTTCTGGTGGAAAAGCTGGGTATCTTGATGCCAAAGACACCCTGCATGATTCAGCACCCTCTGCTTCAACCCTGGCACCACAGAATTACCAGCTGCTAGTGCTAAAGTGGCCTGCATTGATAGCAAGGCGTCCATTATTTCTTTTCCAGTGCTATACAGCTCCATCCTGCCATGCTAGCACCTCTCCTTTCCTCATCATCAGGTCACTCAGACTAGTCAGGAGTAATGCTACAATTTGTACTAAGGAAATATGTACTCCAGGGAGTACCAGATACTGGTACCTTTATAAAATTTCTAACGGTGGAGGACTGCCTCAGGAATCCCATTAGTACTCTTGTTTCTGCAAATCCAAAAGTTCATCTATTCTGCCTCTTTTCCCTACAGAGCCCACCAAAATCAAATGAAGCTGGTACAGAAGGTAGCAGGGAAAATGCTGCTACAGAATCTGGCTCTGAATCTTCTTCACAGGAAGCTACTCCAGAGAAAGGTGAATAGTAGAATATTTTTTAGGACTAATTCTTAGAAACAGTATTCTGTTACTGCTTGTGTTATGCCTAATCCTTGTTAAGTGCTTGAAGTTGTGGTTTATTACCACATGAAAATATAAAACCTCCCCTTGCCTTTATTGTCCCTTCTAGCCAACATTTTTTTAAAAAGCAGAAGGGGAGGTTCCTTGATCCCCTCAAGGTCTGGGGAGGAAAGGGGTTGTGTGTTAATAGCCCATTCAGGCAGCTCTAGCACTGCCAGGGGTATCTCCAGCAAGGTGAAAGTGGCAGGAATTTGAAGGGCATGTAGTCAGCTCTGTTTTATTACAGAAGATTGGTGGTAAGGATTATTTTTATTCTGTTTTATAGTTGCTGGATGTAATGTAAACTGAATCTAAGTAGGGAGAGTTTATGCTATGGTGATTGGGTGCTCCAGAAATGTTTTAAAAAATGGTTTTAGATATTACCTCACTAAAGCCAAAATAGTTTACTGAAATTAGGGGTTTGCTTTGACCCTAGGAGGGTGTAGCTTTTTTATGAAAAATGGCAGTGATGTGGGAGTTATTGGAATTCTCCAGTTTTAGTTGCCAGTGAGTAGCCAGTCAGAGACAAAGGGCTACATTTTCAAATGCAGGCATGGCTGTGTTACCTGTAGGAATGCAGACATTAACTTTGCACCTGTAGAGGTGAACAGAAGTATCTGTTTTGCACAGATTTTGCAAATACTCTTCTTAGAGAGACTTAGATAATTTATGGACCAGATTTTGAGAGTTACCAGTATCTGTGTTTGGGAATTCCTGCCCCCCTCTCTGATTATGGTTTTAAGAAAAGACAGACAAAACTTCTTTCTTCAGACTTTGTATCCATTTCTAGATCCTGATAATTGGCTGGGCACTGAGAACCTGGCAGGATGACAGTTGCACAAGACAGTTATGCTCCTGAGGAAAAGCATATTAACTGGTCGCTTATTTAAGTAAATGGCAGGCTCAGTGTAGGTGCACAGGGGCGTCCATCTGCATGACGTGGATTTATGTGACTAGTTCCCAAAATAAATTTGAAAAATGTTGTTCAGCTAATAATATTTCAGAATCACTGGCAGAGTCTGCAGCAGCCTATACTAAAGCAACAGCAAAGAAGTGTTTACTGGAGAAGGTAGAGGTGATCACTGGGGAAGAAGCAGAAAGCAATGTGCTACAGGTAAGAAATTGGTCACATAGCTGAGCTTCAGTCTTGTTGGTATTCTTATAGTCATCTAGCTCAGCGGTTCTCAAACTGGGGGTCGTGACCCCCTGGGAGGGTCACCGAGCGCTCCTAGAGGGGTTGCGAGCTCCCGGCGCCGTTGAAAAGCTGCCGAATGCATTACTTCCACATTCGGTGGACATACCGAGCGCTCCGTTTGGCTGCAGTCGGGAGCGCTCGGCATGTCTGCTGAAAAGCTGCCGAATGCGGAAGTAATGCATTTGGCGGTTTTTCGACGGACATACAAGGGTCTGCCGTGGCTGACGAGGAAGCAAAAATGGGTCACAGCTGTTATAAGTTTGAGAACCGCTGATCTAACTGTATTCATTCTATAGTGATTCCTTGCCACAATTAATTTCCCATTCAAGTTCTTGCAACTCAGCTTCATGGCACCATTCTATATGCTTTCCTATATTTTATATAACTGAGGCAGGTGTTTTTGTTGAAATTGTTATTGCTCTTTATCTTAAACAGGACACAGTTTAATGAACTATGGTTAGCTTTCAGGATTCAGACAATGAAAATAAAAAGTCTTTTGCAAATCAGTGCTGTTTCCCTATCTGAGACTGTGGAATGAACCTCTCATAGGATCTAAGAACAGCCATAAACTAGACCACCTTATGTTCTAAGAGCAAGGTGCTCTTGCTCTTCAGCTTGCCTTTCCTAATCAGACACAGTTAATGCCACATATACATTTTAAAAAAAATACATAATTTAAAAGATGCAACATAGTGTATGTGATGGCTTTGGTCACAGAAAACACTTTGGGACTGTCACCTGATGGGCTGAGACTACCTCTGAGCCTGTTTTCCCTGCCAGTTCGGGCCTCCAGAACCCTGCCTTGTCAAGCCAGACATGCCAGTCTGCCCCAACGCAAACCCAGGGTCTGAACCACATGCCCTAAAGCTGCATACTAAACTGAAAACAGCTTAAGAAGTGCTCCTGTCTCTAGCACCCCAGACAACGAACTCCCAATGGGATCCAAACCCCAAATCAATCCGTTTTACTCTATATAAAGCTTACACAGGGTAAACTAATAAATTGTCCACTCTCTCTAACACTGATAGAGAGAGATGCACAGCTGTTTGCTCCCCCAGGTATTACTTACTTACTCTGGGTTAATTAATAAGCAAAAGTGATTTTATTAAGTATAAAAAGTAGGATTTAAGTGGTTCCAAGTCATGACAGACAGAACAAAGTAAGTCACCAAGCAAAATAAAACAAAACATGCGAGTTTAAGCCTAATAAAATAAGCCTAATAAATCAGTTAAGAAACTGATTTATAGATGAAATCTCACCCCCAGGGATGTTCCAATAAGCTGTCACAGACTGGACTTCTTCCTAGTCTGTGTCCAATCCTTTCCCCTCATACAGTTCTTGTTAGCTCCAGCTCAGGTCGTAACTAGGGAATTTCTCATGACTGGAACCCCCTTTGTTCTGTTCTACCCACTTATATGGCTTTGGCACCAGTTGGGAATCTTTTGCCTCTCTGGTTCCCCACCCGTCCTTCTAAATGAAAAAGCACCAGGTTTAAGATGGATTGCAGTACCAAGTGACATGGTGTGCTGGTCCTCACTAGGGCAGGGGATCGACTGTAGATAAACAATTTCAGCTACGTTAATAACGTAGCTGAAATCGGCGTATCTACAGCCGACTTACCTGCCATCCTCACGGCGGCAGCAGTCAGCGGCATGCTCCCCCGTCAACTCCAGCTTGCGCCTTTTGGCGAGCTGGAGTTACGGAGTTGACGGGGGCGCTGCTGGCAATTGATTTATCGCGTCTTTATGAGACGCGATAAATCAATCGCCATAAGATCGATCTCTCCACGCTAGTGAAGACAAGCCCGTTCACAGGTCCTGTGAGACCCCAAGCTTTCATTCTTCCTTGACTGACTCACAGGAAGACTTTCAAGTAAACAGCCATTTACAACCAATTGTCCTAGCTGATGGGAGCCATCAAGATTCAAAATGACCATTAATGGCCTACACGTTGCATAATTACAATAGGACCTCTAATCTATATTTCATATTTCTAGTTTCAGATACAAGAATGATACATTTATACAAATAGGATGACTACACTCTGTAGAGGTCTTTTGCATGAAGCGTATTCCGGTTACATTACATTCACGCTTATTAGCATATTTTCATAAAATCATATGGATTTCATAAAATCATATGGAGTTCAATGTCTCAGTATATTTTGAGGGTTTTAGTTGCTAGAGAGAATATAAAACGTTAGTTCTCAGGGTATCAATCTAGCACATTTTAGAAGCCTGAAATTTCACTGTAGTGAATACTTTTGAAATCTATTCAAATGCAGATTAGAAGATTTTTCATTCAGTAATCATGATGTATTCTGTAATTATAGTCAACCATTACATTAAAGAACTTCAGCAAGGAGTCATCTTTTTTTTTTTTTCTTTTTTCAGATACAGTGCAAGTTGTTTGTGTTTGATAAGAGCTCTCAGTCTTGGGTGGAAAGAGGTAGAGGACTTCTGAGACTCAATGATATGGCATCAACAGATGATGGAACGTTACAATCTCGACTAGGTAAGATGAGCTGTGGGAAGTGAATTACTGGGATGATATTCAATGTTACTACTACAAAATGCTTCCTTGGTAGTTGGGGCTATCCACTTTGCGTTACTGTGTCTAATCATAGCAGTTTTTAAAAAAAAAAAAAAAAAAGGCAGTAAAATTTGAGGTTCCTGTCAGTCTTGCAGGATGGCCCTTCTCTTACACTTTAATTGTAGATTAGAGCTTATCTGAAGAAAACAGTTCATTGAACATGAAACTTCTCTGCAAAGCAGTTGGGTTTGATGGAACCCTCTCAGCTTACCTGCTGTGGAGCTCCACCATGCAGTTTGCCCCAGGGCTGAAGGTTTCTTGGGTCCATGGCTCTGCGACAGCCCCGCCATGCAGTCTGCCTCCAGAAGACTCCTGACTACTAGGTCTGTGGCTATGGGTCATCCTGCCATATCTGGCTTTCCAGACTTCCTGCTGTGGGGCCTAGGAACCAGAAAGCCCTGAGGACTCTCGGGCCTTCCAGGCTTACTGCTGCAGAAGCCTAGGAGTCCTGGGATTGGCTCCCAGTGTCTGTATCTTTAGGGTAGCCCAGCCATGTGAACTACCCCAGGGCTTCAGACTCCTGGGCCAGCTAGCTCCCTGGGGAGCCAAGCAGGAAACCTTGGGATCACCAACCCTGGGCAGCCTGCCTGGTACCACATCTGGTACCCTCGTTTTAAACCTTTGACCCTCACTCCCATCCCTGTTTTTTTCATTAGTTGTCCCAAGTAATCAGTTTGGTCTCAGATCCAGCATCCCTCCCGCTTGGCTGGGGGAGGGGCTTTAGAAATGGGCGGGCTTGCGCCCGCCCACCCCTGGGAATCCAATATAGGCAGGGTTGTCCAGAGGTACAGATCCTCGGAGCCCTGGTAGCTGCTGAGTGAAATTGAGAAAGTCAAGAATGTCCATTTGACTCAGTGAGACAAGGTGTGTAGCTTCTCTTACCAACAGAAGTTGGTCCAATGAAAGAGATTCCCTGATCCACCTTGTCTCTTTATTATCTGGGAAATGACATGTCTATAACACAGCATGTAATTTCACTCACTGTGCTAGTTCCAGAGAGCAAATTGCATTTCTGAAACATCATGTGTTGGTGTTTCTGAAACAAATATTTTTGGGAATTTCCAGTTTGCTAGTGTAGATTTCCTAAAGAGAAGAGGGGATCTCTTTGCAGGTTTGGTGCAGTGATCACTAAGCTGCTGGTTATTCCACTGCAGGTAACACATTCCTAAAAGTATAAAGAACATTGTTCTTTCTGTTGAATTCCAGTCCCTTAAAATCAAGCAGTCTTCAACAACTGGGAGATTGGTGGTTAGAAGTTCTTATATTCTGTATATCTAACCACTTAACCACATATTTACATCTATAGAAAAACAAGTCTCTATAACTTTGTCTCCTAATATCAGCCTCCTCCCAGGTTATCCTATGGTTGCTAATATGTAAACTTAATCTTATGACAGGGTCAGGCTAGATGGCTACAAGACAGTGGTCGAAGGTAGATACATTAATCCCAGGTTAAGCAGATCCCTTTTCCCTGGATAAGATAACAGGGACTATTCCAGATCATTCAGGAACTTGCTAGAACCAGTTAATGCTAATCAGGGCACCTGGTTTAAAAAGGACCTCACTTCACTCGGTGAGGCATGCGTGCGAGGAGCTGGTAGCGAGAGGCATAAGGAGCTGGGAGTGAGAGGACGTGCTGTTGGAAGACTGAGGAGTGCAAGTGTTATCAGACACCAGGAGGAAGGTCCTGTGGTGAGGATAAAGAAGAGGTTGGGAGGAGACCACGGGGAAGCAGCCCAAGGAGTTGTAGCTGTCACGCAGATGTTACAGGAGGCACTCTATACAGCTGCAATCCACAGGGCTCTGGGCTGGAACCTGCATTAGAAGGTGGGCCTGGGTTCCTCCCAAACTCCTGATCAGATACAGGAGGAGTTGATCTAGACTGTGGGTTCCAGCAGAGGGGAAGGTCTCTGGGCTGTTCCCCAACCTACATAGTGGATCAGCAAAGACTGCGGGGATTGTTCTTACTCTTTTTTCCCATTCTGGCCAGTGATAAGGTTATCTGAGTGAATGGCAGATTTGAGGCATGACAGTGGCTAAACTGAGGGCTGCCGTGAATCTCTAAGGCGAGCAAATCTGCCAATAAGTATAGGACCCACCAAGGTAGAGGAGAAACTTTATCACAATGTACAGTTTGATTTAGGGTAGAAAATGTCAGTCCTGCTTCTGTGGCGTTACAACATAAATAGCTGAATAGGAAATTAAATATACTATATGACAATAGGCATCATGGTTTAAGAAATCAAGACATCTCTGGTAGATCCTGCCATTTTTTTGGTTTATGCGGCTGCATATTTTGGGGGGAGGGGGGTATAATTGTAGCTGCTTAAAGTTGTTGACATCTGTGCATTAGGCTGAGGCTGTTTCTTGAACAGCTAACTGTGGATTAAGTCATGTATAGTGTGCTTTTCTCTTCCTTGATGTAACACAGGCGCATTAGTGACTAGGTTGAGCAGAGCTTGTTGTCTGATAGAAAAATAAATCAAAGTGCTTTAAAATCCACATGTTTAGTCATATTATTTTGAAAATTTCTGTGCCTCATTGGGCCATGGGGTAACAATCAGCTGTGCAAATTTGGGTAACTTAGTTAAGTGGATCCTGAGATACTGCACCTGGAGTGGAGGATGAGACTGATTAATAACATTTTCCAATTTTTATAACTTTTTTGCACCTGTCCTTGGCTCAAACTGTGGCATTAATCTTCACCATCCTGAGATTACCTGATCAGACTGGACCTTTTTCTTCCTTCCTGTGTCCCTCTAGTCTGACGAAGAATATGAAGAGGCCACTGAGGAGTGCAGAACTGATAGATGAGTTGGTAGCAAGGTGTGCCCAAGAAACCACTCTAATGGATGCCCTTCTCACTACTACCCTTTTCTTTCTTTTATTAAGCCTGTTTGTTGGCAACAAATTCCCATTAAGGTTGCCAAGCACTGCTTGTACCCTTCCAGAACTTGAATAGAGTCACAGAGTAAGTCCAGAAGGGCTATTAGGTGGTCTAGTTTGACCACCTGTATATCAGCCCATTACATTTTACCCAGTCATCTCAAAGGGTGGCTAAACTTGCACCTTGGAAAACCAGAAAATAGAGTTAAAGTAACGTCTCCTACACCACAAGCCTCCACTACCCAACTTTAACCCTGTCTCATTCAAACAATGCTGCAGCTTGTCCCTGTCAGAGATCATGAGACTGTTCTTCCTGAGTATGAAAAGGAGAGGGGAAAGTATGAAAGTAATTGTGGGAGTAGGGAACTCTTAGGCCTTGTCTTGACTAGGATAAATATCAAATTTAAGTTAGGCTCAGTGAAGAGGAGCCTACTAAGCCTGACCTACCTTTGACTGCTTTACTTACTCAAGATAAACCTGAGACTTGCCAGATATTAACAGCTGTTCACCCTTGTCCCCTTCAGCTACCCCTGACTGAACCTTGTGGAACTCTGAGGTTGGTCACGAGATTGCTAGAGTTCCCCAGAACGGTAGTGCTTCAGAGGATGGGGAGGGTGTGTGAATGCCAGTGTGAATGTGGGGTTCTGATAGGCATTGTGAATATGCAAGAATGTCAGAAGGGGATGAAGCACTCTTATGTTCCTCTGTTTTCTTGACATACCAGTGAAATGTCTGCCTCTGGAAGGGACAGTGGTAGCCGTTAGAGCAGCTTTGTAGATATTTGACTCCTTCATACATTTTTAGAAGGGTCATTGTGATCATGATCATATACTTGGACCATCTGCATAGCCGAGCCCAGAAATTAGATTGCCCTGATTCCTCTAACTGCGGCTGCACCGCTCCTCAGTTGGTAGGGTGAGCTCTGGCAATTTGCTGATACTAATGACTGGATCAACACAGCTCCCTCTAGAACAGTGATGAGGGAGCGAGTACGTCAGCAGCCTTGGTGGTACAGAATTGCATTGGACCCAACACAGAAGTGGCAGATTTTGTTAGGGATGAGTCAGGTTTGGCCCCAGTGCCTATTGCCAGCTACACGGGGTAGAGTGGTGGAATTTGGACTGTATAGAGATGTGGTGGGGGAGACATTACCTTAACTCTCCTGATTTTAAGAGGTTTTAATTTAGCCATTGTTCACATTTTAGAAAGACACAAGGTATTGCTAAATAACTTTTACTGCATTAACAGAGTTCTTTGGCAGTAAAAACGGTGAGGAGTCTGGTGGCATCTTAAAGACTATCGTTTATTTGGGCATAAGCTTTTGTGGGTAAAAAACCCACTTGTTCAGATGCATGGATTCAGACTAACATGGCTATAAGAACATAAGAGAGGTCGCACTGAATCAGATCAAAGGTCCATCTAGCCCAGTATCCTGTCTACCAACAGTGGCCAATACCAGGTGCCCCGGAGTGAGTGAACCAACAGGTAAAGCTCAAGTGATCTCTCTCCTGCCATCCATCACCCCCCTCTGACAAACAGAGGCTAGGGACATCATTCCTTACCCAGCCTGGCTAATAGCCATTAATGAACTTAATCTCCATGAATTTATCCAGTTCTCTTTTAAACTCTGTTATAGTCCTAGCCTTCACAGCCTAGGCAACTCAGGCAAGGAGTTCCACAGGTTGACTGTGCGCTGTGTGAAGAAGAACTTCCTTTGATTTGTTTTAAACCTGCTGTCCACTAATTTCAATGGGTGGCTCCTAGTTCTTCTGATTCTTTCACAGTGAAGGATTTTACAAATTCCTCACCATGTCCCATGCATCAATAAACACGGAGTTTTTAAAGATTAGTAAATATGTGCTAGGGAAAGATCCTATGCTTTCTGGAAGCTGGAGTTTTCCATCTCCAGTCTATAATATATAAATAGAGACTTTGGGACTGATTCTGGGTGGCCTCCCTGGACCCTATACGTTCCTTCAGCAATGTAATGTAACTCAGTTCTGATTCTTCTAGTTATGCTCTCTCTGTGTTTTTCCCCTTTGCGACTTGTCTTGAAGAAACATGCAAGTTGTATATAAACAGGACTCTTCTTTTAAAAAATACCTGTCCTGAAAGTGACAATAGGGTTCTTACTCAGTCTTTTGCAACGTCCAAATGTCCAGTGTCTCCTGCTAATTTGCTTTGTATGTTGGTTCTAGTAATGCGGACTCAGGGGAGTCTCAGGTTAATCCTGAACACCAAGCTTTGGGCTCAGATGCAGATTGACAAAGCCAGTGAAAAGAGTATCCGTATCACAGCCATGGATACAGAGGACCAGGGAGTCAAAGTTTTTCTGATATCGGTGAGTGTTTTTTGTTTATTTTCTAATTTTCCTTCCAAAAGGAGTTCTTCAAATAGTGCTCGTGTGACTGCTCCACTTCAGTTGTGCGTGCACCCCATGCACCTTCTATCAGAGATTTTCATTAGCAACCCACACATGCACCCTTATGCTTCCTTGAGCCCTGTAAGGCTGGGCAAACCACCTAAGTTCCTTCTTTACTGCAGTGGAGTTTTAACATGTTCATGCTGAGTGTGCCTTGGCCAAACATTTTTTTTCTTGTACTTGCTAGTTTAGTTTATTGGTTAGATTAGCTTAATTTAATAGTTGAGAGGATAGGGGTTTTTTCCTCCTCTCTCCCCCTGGGGAGGCTCATTTTCCTTGGAAGGGCATTCTCAGCTCACCAGAGTTCAAACACTGTCCCTCTTAGCTTAAGTTGAGGCTACTAATGATAGAGCATTTCCTTTGCCCCACTCCAAAGCCAGATCACGAGACTCATAGACTCTAGACTTTAAAGTCAGAAGGGACCATTATGATCATCTAGGCTGACCTCCTGCACAATGCAGGCCACAGAATTTTACCCACCCATTCCTGCATTATACCTCTCACCTATATCTGAGCTATTGAAGTCCTCAAATCATGATTTAAGGACTTCAAGGTGCAGAGAGTCCTCCAGCCAGTGACCCATGCCCTTTGCTGCAGAGGAAGGTAAAAAACCTCGGCCAATCTGCCCTGGAGGAAAATTCCTTTCTGACCCCAAATATGGTGATCAGGTGAACCCTGAGCATGTGAGCAAGACTCACCAGCCAGACACCCAGGAAAGAATTCTCTGTAGTAACTTAGATCCCATCCCATCCAACTTCCCATCATATGCCACCAGGCCCATCTATTACCATAGTCAAAGATCAATTTCCAGAATTGTTATCCCATCACACCATCTCCTCCATAAACTTATCAAGCTTAGTCTTGAAGCCTGATAGGTCTTTTGCCCCCACTGCTTCCCTTGGAAAGCTGTTCCAGAATGTCACTCCTCTGATGGTTAGAAACCAAAAATCTCATCTTCATTTGCTCCAGACTGAAGCCCGAAGGTCTTGTAATAATCCTTTCCCATGACTGCGACGTTGCCTCCAGTCGAGTCTTTATTCCGCTCTCACTGTCCTGGGGTGCCACACACACTCCCAGTATAGCAGTCAGGATCATTTTAAAAACCAGGTGGACCCTTTCAGACTCTTCTTGGTGCTGAGTGTGTATTCAAAGGTTCTGATGGTAATTGAGGCAATTATAGTGTTCCCATACCTTGACAATGGCAGTTCAAGGGTCAGTTTTATGAAGAAGCGCTGGGAGCCACATAGAGGGCCCTTTTTCTGCACATGAAATTAAGTCTCTGGCTCAGTGTAAAGAAATCTATTTTGACCCCTGTACAGAAAATAAAGTTCATGTGGCATCCTTGGATTTGTTGGAAGCCAGGACCTATCTTCCCATGGACAGATTGATAACATTGTCAGATCTTGTCAGGACTATTCAAGAGAGCCCTCAGACCTCAGTGAGAAACTGCCTCCAGGTCCTACGTCACGTGGCAGCTTTCACAGTGGTAACAGGTCGTTCAAGATGATGCCTTTGTTGCTTCCAGGGGTAGTTCAGGGCAGTCTACTCACCAGACACACACAACTAAGACAAACAGGTTTTGGTTCCCCACCAAAAGGTGAAAGATTCCCTAGACTGGTAGAAAAATTATCACAACATCAATGAAGGAGTTCCCTTCCTCTGACCAATCTCAGTGGTCACTGTAATAATGGATGCATCTCTGTTGGAATGGGGAGTATATCTTGACACTCATACAGTCCAGGGCAAATGGTCACCTCAAAAAACCAGTCTCCACATCAGCTTGTTGGAACTCAGAGTGGTCAGAAATGCCTTCCTTCACTTTCTACCTCTCATCAGGGACAAATTAATCAGGGTCATGACTGGGAATGTGGTCTGCATGTTTTCTGTGAAAAAGGAGCAAAATCTCTTCTCTGTGCATCTAAGTAATAAAGCTGCAGAACTGGTACATAATTCATCAAATACATATTTTGGCAGTGTATCTCTTTGGTATTCAAAATACCGGGCCAATTCTTTTAGCAGACACTTTCTCCAGGACCACAAATGGGAGTTGGACTCTTACATTCCAGGGCATAATTCAAACTTGGGGATTTCCAGAAGTGGACCTCTTTACCACCTCCATCAACAGAAAGTTTTATATGTTCTGTTCACAACAGGGTCTAGCCAGAGTTCCCTAAGGGATGCCTTCCTTCTGCCTGAGATGAAGGGAATGTTCTGTGTGTTTTCCCCCCAATCCGTCTGATATTTAAGGTGGTGAACAAAATCCAGCAGGACAAGCATGGTATCCTTACCTGTTTCATCTGTCCCCCTCTCCAGCAATCAAGGTTCTGATCATTCCTCATTTCATTTACCAAGTCTCCGGTCAACTACTTCATCCCAACCTGTGAGTTCTCTGCCTCAAGATGTAGTTCCTCGATGGTTTGCAGAGTTAGAGTCTATCTGTTCTGTGGAGGTACAGCAGGTGTTATTAAACAGTAGGAAAGAATCTACCTGAAATACTTAACTTCAAAAGTGGAAAACATTTAGCCATTGGTGTGAACTTCAAAGACTCGCACCTGACTTTTCCTCAGTCTCGGTTATCTTGGTTACCTGCTACAACTGAAGAAAACAGGATTATCATCCAACTTGGTCAAGATACTTGGTTGCCATAGCAGCCTTTCATTTCCCCACTGGAAGGGTTTTCAGTGCTTGCTCACCCAACAAATGTAAGGTTCATCTAAGGATGGAGGAACCTTCTCTCTCAAGTGGAAGTCCTCACTCCAGTTTAGGATAGCTCTTACATGTCTCACAAGACCTCCCTTTGAACTAATGGCAGCCTGCTTCATACTGAACTTGTGTCTGAAGATTGCCTTTTTGGTGGTTATCACAATGCCCAAAGAGTCAGAAGTTGGGGTCTTAATGGCAGACCCTCCTTGTACGGATTTCTGAGAAGACATGATTTTGTTATGTCCATATGCTAAATGACTATGGTACAGACCTGTTTACGCATGGATGTCGGGAGTCAAGTTGTCGCGACCATGTGTTAACAGACTGCAGGTTAAGGAGGCCAGGCTGAAATATCTTGATATATGTGTATATATACATGTATAATTATCTAGAATTACATACGTACTCACAGCATCCCAAATACCGCAGAACTATCTGTTAATGGCACTTTGCAAGAATATAAATTCAAATGTGTAATCTAATAAAAATATAAAATACACAATAAATTACTAAAACTTTGAAAAAGTACTAGTTTTTAAGCTAAAAATTTGTAAAATGCATGTCGTGAAAGAAAGGTTTCCCGTTAGAATCAAATCAACGAGAATCAAACAATTTCAAAATTTATTAACACAGACTCATCTAGCTGGCAATAACTAAGCGTGTGTGATGTGTCTTTACCAATATCGGCAATCAAAAGGAAGAGGAAAAGCCAGTAGACCTACAACATGTTTCCACTCCGCACTTCCTTGCAGTTTATATGTCAGTGAGTGAGCAAATCTGTAGCGCTGCATAGCAAGTTCCTGTACCGCGTGCTAACAAGTCTCGTGTGTTAAATAGGTAGCACTTGGAGGCATGGCACTACCACGCGTTAAGCGGATTCGCATATAAACAATTCTGTACTGTGCCTAAGGTGTCACCCAAGTTTCATCTTATTCTGACCATTAATTTACTGTTCCTCCAACTCCCAAAAACTCACATAATTGCAGAAAGGAGGCTTCCTTCCATACCTTATATGTCAGCTGAGCATCGGCTGTCTATCTAGATAGGACTAAATCATTTTGGAGGTTTCCTAGTCCATTTGTTTCCATTGCAGATAGATTAACAGTATCCACAGCGTCCACTCAGAGGCTATCAAGATGGATCTTGGAGTGTATTATTGCATATTATGAGGCGGCCAGCATTCAACTTCCTTCTCAGGTGATAGCCCACTCTACCAGGTTGCAGTTAACATCTATGGTGTTACTTAAATATATTCCAGTAACTCAGATCTGTGGGGCCACTACATGGTCTTCAATATATACCTTCAGTAAGCACTTTGCCTTTGCCCATGCCTCTAGTTGGCAATGCAGTTGTTTTCAGTTCTGGACCCAAATACAGAGCGCTCTCATCCCTAGGAGGATCCTGCTTTGGGAGCCACCTGAAGTGGAGAACCCACAGGGACACAGCTCAAAGAAGAAGTTGCTCACCCCATGCAATAACTGTAGTTCTTTGAGATGTTTTCCTATGAGTGCTCCACTACCCTCCATCCCCTCTGCTTTTGCATTCCTTCTGACAGACTTTGCATTAGAGAAGGAACTGAGGGCGGATTGCCCCTTTGACCCTATGTAGCCTCAGTGCACAGCACAAGGACAGCACAGCACATGCGCAGATGCTGCTAACCAAAATCTCCAATCGAAGGTGCTTGAGGTGCTCACACACCTGAAGTGAAGTCCCCGTAGTGGATACATCTTGCAGAACTACAGTTACTGCAGAAGTGAGTAACTTTTCCTTTTCCTTTTCTTAAATTGCTACCCTCTCCCCCCTTTCCTCCATAAAAAGGCCTTTGACAATGAAAAGGGCTGTGAGTGTCATTATTTATGGGAGAGAAAAAAAAGAGATAAAAGCATACTTGTTTGACTGAAGTCCCATGCACTGTAAGGCTGTTTTGCTAAGCAGGATTGTCCAAAGAGTAGCCCTTGGAATCCTGAAATGTGATTCATGGTAACTCGTATTGTAAATTCCGTGTCAGGCCAAAGCTGGTCATTTCTAGTGATTGATGGAGGAAGGTACAAGCCAAGCAAATAGTATAGTTGGGGCACTTTGATAAATACAATTTATGTATTCAAAGTTCCTGTAGAAGGAACATGTCATTGAACTTAATGCCCTTATGCACAGAGCTAAGTTCTTGGGCTTAATTTTACACTTGCTCTTTGGAGAGTGACTACCAGTGTATGGGGACCCAGTGTCATAAGAAATGAAGCAGATAGTTCAAATTCATCAGGGCGTGAAAGAAGTCTTAAGAGATAGTAGTTAATGAGAAGAAGCCCTTTTCAGGGCACTGATGCTGGGTTTTATGGCTGGAAGATGAAAGAAGCTATATTTAGAGTCTATAAATTCCTGTCTCTTTCAAGCATTACAGATTAGATTTAAGCATTTAAATGGCTGTTGGGAGAGAACATTTTGTACCATTTTCGTTTCTTTGCCCCGTAATCAGAGTGTACTTTTGGAAAAACCAAGGTATCTGGTTTATTAATGAAATGAGGGGTGAGTAGTTTTCTGAAAACTGCTATTTAAATGTATTCATGCTGATATATCCACAAGAATTCTGAAGGAAGAACAAAGTGTCTGAGTTGCTAGCAAAAGTATACAATCGCTCATTAAAATGAGCTGCTATATTAGAGTTTGAGGGTAGCAAATGTTGTACCTTTATTTAAGAAAGGCACAAGGGTGATCCAGGCAATTACAGACCAGTGAAACTTGTTTCTGTACCTCATAAACTCATTGAAATGATAATTAAAATTCTCCTTTGAGTGCCTTTTGCATATTCATGCTTTTGGGACTTGTGCAGACCAGTGCAGCTGGCTGGGAGACCTTCTAGTAGCAATGCTTGTTAGGCATGCATGCTTCCCTGCCCTCCCTGTTTAGTGCTTGAGCACATTTTGAGGGCATGAGTATAAAGGGGAAATCGCACCGCTGCTGCTTCAGTTCCTTCCAACTGCAGCAGCAACAGGACATGACCCACCAGATCTCAGATCCACTGGTAGATAGTGCCTTTATCCGTTAATAGTTTTTAAAGATAGTAGTCTCTGACTAGTTAGTTTTTAGGATAAATTAGGCTAGATTTAAACTAGACCATAGTTGTAAGGAATAATTTTATTATTTGATCAATCCCAGTGTGAAGAAACAAGGGTTTAAGTGGTGCCCATCTTGCCCAGTAGTGTTCCCCGCATCTGATGCACAAATTTGGTGTCTAATGTGTTTGGGGGCAAACACGGCACATTGAGCTGTCTGTAACACTTTCACACCTCGGGTCCGAAAGAGAGACCCAGTAGACTTCAGGCCCTTTTATTATAAGAGGCCTTTCTGTCAAGCCTCTGGGACCTGGGAACTCTAAAGGATCTGAAAATAAGGAGAGGCAGCCTGAATCAGCTCAGACTACATCCGGATCCAAGAAAATTACAACAGTGAAAGCTTCCATCTTGACACCAAGCTCCAGTTCCAAATTCTCAGATCAGAGTATTCCTAAGTTTTCGGATCCAGCTCCAAAATTAATACATTTTTCTGAGGAACCAGTTTCAGACAGTCATTGTAAGAGTCCAAGTAACTTATCACGACTGGCTACCTCAGTTCAGAGGCACATGGAACTAAATTCAGACCTGCCTCTAGTAGTTCATCAGACTGTTCACATATGGATCCAAGACCAAAAGACGGTAGACCTATAGATTATTCTAGAGATACAGATCAAAAAGAGAGATCACTGGATCTGCACACATCAGCTCAGCAGCATGCTAATGTCATGATGTGGATTCACTCGGACCCACATCTTCTTACAGATCCAACTATTTCTCGGGATTCTTGTCATAAATAGACGGGACAACAGATGTGGAGAATCTCCAGTACCTATTCCACCACATATGACCCCAACTCGAATCTTAAAAGATTTGTCACCACTCTACATGACCTAGATTCCTACTGCAGTCATTTCACCAGCAGCTTCCCTATTCGATGTGGGATTGAATTTGCTATAAGGTGTAGAGCCTATTCCCACAAGTATGCCTACAACCTGATCATTTTCAGATCAGAATTTCCCTCCTTTGTGCCCTGTGTTCCAAACAAGGGATGTGAGATAGGATTGGGGTGACTGTCAGAATTGGCCTGTACCACCTTGGGTTCTTTGCTCAGATTGGCCAATCCCCTACTTAATATTATCATTCTAGGAAGCGTGAGTCTTCCGTGCCAGTACATCTTTTAGCAGAACTGAAGGGTCCAGATCTGACACCAAGAAAATGTTCCCAGTCTTGCCCACAGAAGACATTATTTGAGGAGGAGCATCAGAGAACATCTCTACAAGAATTTCAGCAGTAAAATATGGAGCTGGACAGTGGCTCATCTCCTGATGAAAATGGAGGTGTAGCTGCAGTATTGTCTCCATCTGAAAATGTAACTCAGTTTTGTGAGCTAAGTCAGGGGTCTCCAAAGTACGGCCCGAGGGCCGGATCCGGCCCGCGGCTTTGATTTGTCCAGCCCCCCAACCAACGGGAGAAGCGAGCAGGCAAAGGCTGCTGCAGCTGAGCAGGCACGCTGAGCAGGCAGGGGGAGGGGCCGCTGGCAGCAGCTCCCACATGGGAGCAGCTCAGCTGAGCCGTGTGGAGGGGTGAGTGCCCCTGGGAGCCAGTGTCCTCCCAAAAGGGGAACCAACTTAGGGGAGAGTCGCTGCTGCAGCCGAGCAGGCACGGACCCTGCCTTAGAGTAAAAATACAAGCCAGGTGCTTAATTACATCTCCAATACATGGAGTAAAGAAGATGGAAATAAAATTTAAAAATTAAGTGAAATGATTTTTCATGTATTGACAAATATTGTGTGATTTCACAGTACCTGCATTGATTACACAGCTACTTTTATACCTGATTTAGAATTTAATGCAACATTGACACAGTAGAGTAGAGTAGTGTTGTTTTTTAAAGATTTGCATATATTTAATTTTTTTCAGTCACTTCAGCCTGCGAAGCCCCTTCAAAAATCTAATATGGCCCTCATCTCATAAAGTTTGGAGACCCCTGAGCTGGAAGAATGTCATTAAATTTAAAATTACCATCAGTAACTTTGAAAGAAGCCCCACATCCAATTTTTGATATTTTGGGTTCTATTGCAAAGAGTAAGATTTCATTGCCCATATTGGGAGGTCTCTGGTAACCAGGAAAATTTCTCTTGTCCCATCCATGTTCATGTGAATCAATTTCAGAAGGCTGATAAACTATATGAGGTCCCATAGGAAAAGTTCTCCTGTTTTAATGTGCAACCTCAACCTAATTCTCTTGTGGTAGCAGCATCAGTTCAAAGATCCAGGCGTGGTCTTCAGCTATGATCTTCATCTTTCCTTATGGAAACTAAGACAAATTGGGATTTACCTTTTTGAAGGAGATGGATTCTTTAGTGCAAAAACTGATGAAGTGCAACGAAGAATCCATGCTCCAATACAAGATCTTCTGGGTTACTACTTCTTTATCATAGAATGACACCTGCATCTGTGTTCAGATACCATAAACATTCCTTTCCATCATCATCCTCTTCTTCTTAGACCGTAAGAGGCAACCATATTATCAGCAACAACAAATGTCCTCTCAAATGCAGGAGAGGAAAATACCCTCCAAACCTAGGATGAGGATGAAGAACTCACTTGCATCTTCCTAATGTCAGACCTCAGGTTTGATGTGTTTCAGTCCATGCTAACCACTTTTTTGGAAACACTAATTTCTGCAGCACATGGACAAATATTGTCTTGGACAGATGGGTTTTAGATACAGTGTAAAAAAAAAAAAAAAGTTTATACCTTCCAATTCAAATTCTTTCCTCCATGCAAACTTTCCTTGCACCCTTTTTAGAGACCCTTCTCACAAGCACTTGCAATGGCAATAGAAGAAGTTCTGTTTGAATAAAAGAACATTTAATTTTTTTACTCCTGGTATTTTCTAATCCCAAAAAAGAATGAAGGTCTCAAATGAATTCTAGATTTCAGAACTTTAAACAGGGTCGTCAGGATGGTAACTGATTATTCCCTTCCTGTCCACTTTGGATTGGTTCTCTGCTCTTGATTTCAAAGACTCATATTTCAATAAGATCCTTGCATTGAAAATACACCAGACCCTTGCTATAGCCCGCGTCACTATAGCACGGGTATGTGTACAGTGCGGTTGTTACCATGGATCCCAAATTTAAATATTTAAATTAAAATCCATGGCAACGTGTCCCCCGTGTTAAGGCGGGACCATGCATGGATCCTGAACCCCAGACTATCACAAGGGTCTGGTGTATCTGTTCTTTTTCTATTGGCTCAGACTGTTTCCAGTAAAGTTTCCTACTCTTTGGCCTTTCTACAGCACCCAAAGTCTTTACCAAATGCCTCGCTCCAGTAGCAGCACACCTGAGAAGACAAGAAATTTCCATTGTTCATTACATAGATGATTTTCTTCTGATGGCTCCCTCCAAAGAATTACAGAAAGCCATTTGGATCAGTCGTTCTTTGTTCAGAACCTTACATCTTCTCATAAAGGAAGAAGTCTCTTCTTACACTGTCACAAAAGATTATGTTCACTGGTGTGATTATTGACTCAGTATAGGCAAGAGTTTTCCATCTGAAGGAGCAAATTAACACAAGTATGTAGGGACAAAATTAGAAAAGCCAAGGCACAAAATGAGATCATACTAGCTATGGACATAAAAGAAAACAAGAAAACATCCTACAAATCCATTAGACACAAGAGGAAGACCAAGGACAGAGTAAGTCCGTTACTCAATGACAGGAGGGAAGGCAATATCAGAAAATGAGGGAACAGGTGCTTAATGACTTCTTTGTTTCAGTTTTCACTAAGAAGGTTGGTGGCGATTGGACGTCTAAAATAGTGAATGCCAGTGAAAATGAGGTAGGATCAGAGTCTAAAATAGGGAAAGAACAAGTCAAAAATTACTTCAAATCACCAGAGCCCGATTAAATGCATCCTAGAATACTCAAGGAGTTGACTGAGAAGATATCTGAGCCATTAGCAATTATCTTTGACGGGAAATATTCCAAAGGACTAGAAAAGGGCAAATTTAGTGCCCATCTATAAAAAGGGAAATAAGGACAACCCAAGGAATAACAGACCAGTCAGCTTAACTTCTGTACCTGGAAAGATAATGGAGCAAATAATTAAGCAGTTTGCAAACATCTAGAAGATAATAAGGTGCTAAATAACAGTCAGCATAGATTTGTCAAGAACAAATTGTGTCATAAAATATCAGGTTTGGAAGGGACCTCAGGAGGTCACCTAGTCCAACCCCCTGCTCAAAACAGGACCAATCCCAACTAATCATCAGTGAGGGCTTTGTCAAGCCTGACCTTAAAAACCTCCAAGGAAGGAGATTCTACCACCTCCCTAGGGAACCCATTCCAGTGCTTCACCACCCTCCTAGTGAAAATTTTTTTCCTACTATCCAACCTAAACCTTCCCCTCTGCAACTTGAGACCATTACTCCTTGTTCTTCAAGTGATCGTTCATGTGCATTCCAAGCAGGTGTTTGCACGCCAACCAGATTTTTCCCTTTAGCAGCATCCGTAGGGTCGGCTCAGGCGCCCCCTGGAATGGTACCCCTATGGTGCCCGATATATGGCCCTGCCGACCCTCCACCCCCTCAGTTCCTTCTTATTGCCTGTGATGACTAGCTAGAACTGTGCTTGCTCTTGCAAAGCAGACTTAGCAGTGTTACCGTTATGTATATAGTTCAAAATTCTTGTAGTTGGTAATTGTTTGTTCTTGTTTAGTTAGTTGGGAAGCCCCCCTCCCCACTTAACCTTTGTCCCCGCTGGGGCATGCCCAGATCCCCGGAGTTTAAACTCTGCAGGGTCTGCAGCACGTTTATGCTGAAGAGTGACCCGCCCTCTTCCTGCTTGAGGTGCCTAAAAGAGAGTCACCAGAGGGAATGATACCGCAGCTGCAAGGGGTTCAGCCCCAGGACGCTTAAGGACCGTGAGCAGAGGCTCCATGTTCTCCTGATGGAGGCCACCTTGCAACCACATTCTAACCCCGGTACCAGTCACAGTGCCGATTCCTCCTTCCACATTGGCCATGCAACCTGAGTACCGTGTGCCGCATTAACCCACAGGGGCTGAGGGTAGCCATGAACATTTGTATGCTCATTTGTATGCACCCTCTCCCAGATTCTCTGGTCATTGATGTGGCTAACCAAAGGGAATGGCAGGGATTCCAAAGGTCGACCCCAAAGAACAGGGAAGCCAAGAAGCTAGACCTCTTTGGCAGAAAGATCTTCTCGATGGGGGGGCCTGCCGTTGCGAATAACGAACCAGCAGGCTATAGTGAGCCGCCTATGGCCATAATATATGCTCGGCCCAATCTAAGTTTGCAGAACTCCTTCCCCAGGATGCGAGGACAGAGTTCTCTGCCTTGGTGGAGGAGGGGAAGTGCATGTTAGCCAATGGCTTGGTGATGCATCGGGGATCCTGGCTGCAGGTGTCTGGTCTCCTCTATGAGGTCCAGCAAACGGTCCAAGACCTCCCTTTCTAAGGGACCACATTGTTTTCCGAGAAAATGGACAAACGGCTCCATTGCTTAAAGGACTCCAGGGCTACTCTGCGGTCGTTGGGCCCACGCACACCGGCCACTCAGCGCAGGCACTTTAGGCCACAAACTGCCCCGTGGCCCTACCAGCCGCAAACCAATCTGGAGGCCTCACGCAGATGGAGCAGAAGCGGTAGGAGGAGACAATCCCCTTCTGCTGGACAGTCCTCCAGCCAACCAAAATCTTCGTCAGAGCCTAGACCCCAGTTTTGATGGTGCAGTCGGGGAACAGCCTACCTGTCAGGACCTTGACTCTTCCCAGCCTTGCTTTCTCATCCCGTCTATCCCCATTCTGCTATGCCTGGTCCTGTATTACCTCGGACGGTTGGGTACTTCGCACAATAGAAAGAGGATATTCAATCCAATTCTACTCCCTCCCGCCCCACCAGCCCCCTTCCACATCCCTCTTCAGGGACCCCTATCATGAGCAGCAGTCTCTCCTTGCAGTGGGGGCAGTGGAGGAAGTTCCTCAGAGCTCAGGGGCCGATGGTTCTACCCCGATACTTTCTCATACTGAAGACAAAAGGAGGCCTCAGACCTATTCTGGACTTGATGTGTCTAAACAAGTTCATAAAGAAACTCAAGTTCCGCATGGTCTCTCTGTCCTCCATCATTCCCTCTGTGGATTCAGGAGACTGGTATGCCGCTCTCGACTTGAAGGACGCGTATTTTCATATCTCAATAATATCTCAGCACAGACCCTCACCTCCGGTTCGTGGTAGGCAGCGCTCCCCTCCAGTTTGCAGTCCTGCCTTTCAGGCTGTCGATGGCTCCAAGGGTCTTCACGAAGTGAATGGCAGTCATGGCGGCCTTCCTGCACAAACACTATATCCAGGTGTTTCCCTACCTTGACAACTGGCTCATCAAGGGCCATTCGAAGGTTCAGGTAGAAGCCCAGGAGGTGTTTATCAGGCAGACCTTCCTCGAGCTCAAATGAGGCCAAGTCGTGATATTCTATGATTCTATGATGGGCAGAGACTGGAACTTGGACTCCGGCAGATATGCCCTGGCCCGAGATGTTGTGACCATGCTGGTACCGGGGGCGCCGCTGGTGTCAGGCCCCCACTCCAGAGACAACCCGCTGCTGGTTTCTCCACAGTCGCCTCCAGCTTGGCACAAGTCTTGGTCAAGGGATCGCTCCCAACCCTGTTCACCACCCAGCAATCATTTGGGATGCAGTCCTCCTGGATAGCCTTCGACACCCACCAGGCTGTCTGGTTGGGTACCGTCCAAACAGGGCTCCCAGCACTGCTCCATGCCACAGTGCGATTACTGATGTGACTGAGGAAAACGTTGCAGGCAGTCATAGTCTCGTTGGGGTTACCACAGCCAGTTGCAGCACAGACGTCATTGCTGTTCCCGCTCAGACTCCAGCTTTCACTCTCTGCCAAGGCACCGCCTCCGCAACCCGGGGTGTAGATCGACGGCACCGTGCTGTCATGGGTCCGCCCATCAGAGCACATCGCAGAGCAGCAGCTACAGGTGGTACCAGTCCTCTGTGTCAACATCACGGTCCTGTGGGCGACGTCGTTCCCAGCACCGCCATTCCTCCCGCGACAGCGACAGGTCATTTGTCAGCCTGACCTTGGCTCACAGCCCCCCTTCCATGGGCCAACCCAGACAAGCTGACCAGTGGTGCTGCCAGTGCCACAGCAGAGGCAGTGGCACCAGTGAGCACCTTGGCCTCTGACGCGGCCTCCTGTGGGGATCAGCTCGGTAGCCGGAGATTCAGAGGCACCGTCAGCCTCGCTCTCTAGGCCCCCGGGAATCAAGTTGGTGGGACATATGTGCTCAGTGCAGGGCCCAGAGACCGACCAGGTGGTGGACCCTTCGGTGCCAGCAGATATGCAGAGCTCCGTACCAGCCTCCTCACTTGCTCCGGATGAGGCGATTGCGACCGCTCCACTCCTCAGGAGGACTTCAGGGCCCACCAAGAACTTTTGAAAAGGGTGGTATCGAGCATTCATCTCCAAGTGGAGGAGATGGAGGAACCTTCGGACTCCTTGTTAAACATATTGTCCTCTTCGCAGTGCCCAACTCCCTGGTGGTCGACTCGGTCAACCACAGGGAATGGCAGGGCTAACTGCCCCCCCCCCCCCCCCGCCGAAAAATAAGGACTCAAGGAGGCTGGACTCTTGATAGGAAACTTTAGTCATCCTCAAGTTTCCAGCTGCAGGTGACTAACCATCAAGCTCTCCTGGGCAGATACGAATTCAACTTTTGGGGTTTGCTGCCCAAATTTGAGGTCTCCCTCCAGGAGCACGACAAAAAAGAGTTCAAGGTGCTAGTGGAGGAGGGTGCCACTGCCACCAAGGCTGCCCTGCAAGCAGCAGCAGATGTGGTGGACATGGCTGCTCGATCCGTGGCCTCGGCCGTGTCCATGCAAAGGGCGTCATGGCTCCTGCTGTCCAAACTGTCCAGTGAGGCCCAGTCAATCATGCAGGATCTCTCATTTGACGGCAAGGCTCTGTTTGCTGAACAAATGGATACGAGGCTGCATGGCATGAGACTTTCACATGACCCTGCAGACTATGGCATGACCCTGCAAACTAAGTTTAAGCTACAGCATGCTTCTGCTTGGGCTTCTCAGTCTAAATACGAGGCCGCCTATAAGAGGTCTAGAGGCCATAAGAGGTGCCCTCAGTGACAGTCGTGACCTGTCCCGCAGCCTGGGTCTTCCTGGGGCAAACAGGCGAGGAAGAGGCGGTTTTGATGGGACACCGGGGGGGTACCTGGCCAACTCCCGAAAGGTTTCCCCCATCAATAAAGCTGCTCTTCCACAACCACTTGTGTGCTTTCCTCCCAGAATGGTCGCGACTAACCTTGGACCACTGGGTCCTCAGCTCCATTTCTTGGGGCTACATATTGCAATTTGTTTCACCCTTGCCCAACCACCTCCCATCCCTGTCCGGTCTGTAGTGGAAATGGTGCCTGGGGAGTTGAGAGGCAAGGGAGTTTATTCCCGTTATTGCCCTATCTCGAAGGCAAAGGGAGGAGGGTCTCAGGCCTATCCTGGATCTGCAGGGCCTAAATCAATTCATGGTCAAGCTCAAGTTCCGCATACCTTCCCTGGACCCTGGGGATTTGTACATGGCCCTGGACCTGCAGGGTGCATATTTCCACGTCCATATATAGGAGGGGCACAGACACTTCCTCTGTTTCCTGGTGGGGCAGAACCACTACCAGTTCACGGTCCTCCCGTTTGGTCTATCCACTGCCCCCCAGCGTGTTCACGAAACGTATGTCAGTAGTGGCAGCCTACCTCAGGCACCGGGGGTCCAGATCTTACCCTACCTGGATGATTGGCTGGTCAACCTCCCAGTCGCAGGTACAGGACCACATGGCAGTCCTTTTGTCCGTGTACGCCAACTTGGGCCTGTTAGTGAATGAAGCCAAATTGATAGTAGTTCCGGTCCAGCACATAGAAATCATCAGGGTACTCTTAGATGCCTCGACGGTCACGGCCTCCCTCCCACTGGACAGTTTCAAGACCCTGAAAGGGCTCATCAGCTCGGTCACGAGATTCCCTGTGACAATGGGCAGAGCTACTTCCACCTCCTGGGTCACATGTCGGCGTGCATGTACGTGGTCCACCACGCCAAGCTCTGAATGAGGCCCCTCCAGCTCTGGCTGGCCTCGGAGATCTCCCAGGCCTGATCGCACCCCTGCGGTGGTGGTCCTCCCCGAGCAACATGCTCCAAGGGTCCCCTTCCAGGACTCAGCCCCATCGTTGGCGCCTGTGTCTGATTTGTCGGGCCCTGGTTGAGGGGCCCACGTGGGGACCATTCAGACCAAAGGGCTGTTTTCAGCCACGGAGTTGTCCCTACATGTAAACATCAAGGAACTCAAGGTGGTACGCGTGGCATGCATGGCCTTCCGCTCGCACTTATAGGGCAGGGTAGTCAGCGTCCTCATGAACAGCACAGCCTCCATGTTCTACATCTGCCCTCTGCCGAGAAGCCCTGAGGCTGTGGGACTTCTGCAGAGCCCACGACATTTCCCTGATGGCCTTCTACCTGCCGGGCACCCGCAACACACGGGATGATCATTTGAGCAGGAACTTCTCCCAACAGGAGTGGTCTCTCCACTTGGAGGTGACTCATCAGCTCTTGCAAGCGTGGGGAACTCCTAGGTGGACCTATTTGCAACGAGACAGAACCGGCGTTGTCGCTGGTTCTGCTGCAGGGAAGGTCTGGGATGGGGCACTATCTCAGATGCCTTCCTCCTGTCCTGTTCAGGCCAGCTTCTCTATGCCTTTTCCCCATGTTCCCTCTCATCAGCAAGGTCCTGGAGAAAGTGAAACTAGACAGGGCATGGATCCTCTTAATCACCCCAGCTTGGCCCCAGCAGCATTGGTACAGGACCCTCATGGGCCTGATGGTGACCCGTCCGTTGCCGCTCTGCCCAGACCCGCTCTCCCAGGACTGGAGCCATCTCCTCCATCCCAGCCTAGTGGCTCTCCACCTCACAGCGTGGTTGCTCAATGGCTAGGTGGGGAGGAGCGGATCTGTTCAGAGGGGGTCCAGCACGTCCTCCTGGAAAGTAAGCGGCCATCCACACGCCGTGCCTACTTGGCAAAGTGGGTGGGCCAGGTTCTCCAGATGGGCTGCCGAGTGGGGTGTTTTCCTGATGGCTGCCCCACTCCAGCTTATCCTGGATTACATCCTCCATCTTAGAACGCAGGGCCTGGTGTCCTCCTCAGTCCGTGTGCACCTGGCAGCTGTATTGGCCTTCCATCCACCAGTGCAGGGACACACTGTGTTCTCCCATGCTATGACTGGACAGTTCATTAAGGGACTGGACCATTTCTTTCCATATGCTAGGCCCTGTGTCCCACAGTGGGTCTTGAACTTGGTGTTATCCCATCTCACAGGGCCCCCGTTTGAATCTCTGGCCACGTGCTTCTGGTCTCATCTCTCATGGAAGGTGGCTTCCTGGTTGCTATCACATAGGCCAGGTGGGTCTCGGAGCTCAGGGCCCTGACCTCTGAGCTCCCGTATATGTTCTTTCACAGGGATAAGATCCATCTCCACCCACACCTTGCGTTCCATCTCCACCCACACCTTGCGTTCCATCTCCACCCACACCTTGCGTTCCATCTCCACCCACACCTTGCGTTCCTCCCTAAAGTGGTCTCTGCCTATCACAAGAGGCAGGACATCTTCCTGCCTGTCCTCTGCTCCAAGCCTCACACATCCAATGAGGAAAGCCGACTTCACAAGCTCGACATGTGTAGGGTACTGGCCTTCTTCCTGGAATGGACTAAGCCGTTCAGGAAGTCCTCGCAACTGTTTGTTGCTTCAGCTGAGCACATGAGGGGTCAGTTGATCTCCACCCAGCGCCTCTCCCACTGGATCACCTCGTGCATTCGCACCTGTTACAATCTGGTGGGGGTCCCCTCCCGCCATTGATTGTGAAGGCACACTTGACACAGGCTCAGGCCTTGTCGGCTGCCTTTGTGGCCCACATCACTATTCAGGACATCTGTAGGGCTGCTACTTGGTCTTCGGTTCACGTGTTTACCTCGCACTATGCAATGGTCTCCCATGCCAGGGATGACGCTGGGTTTGGTAGGGCTGTACTCCATCTTGGGAATCTGTGAACTCCTTCTATTTCCTACAGATATAGTTTGGAATCATCTATTGTGGAATATACATGAGCAATCACTCAAAGAAGAAAAGACAGTTATCTTTCATAACTCGTGTTCTTTGAGATGTGTTGCTCACGTCTATTCCACATCCGCACTCCTTCCCCTTTGTCAGGGTTGTCCGGCAAGAAGGAACCGAGGGTAGGGGAGTATACAGCTCTCCTTATACCACGCCATGGAGGTGCCACTCCAGGGGTCACAGCAGTGCTCCCCCTACGGGTACTGCTAGGGGAAAAACTGCCAGCACTGGTGCACATGGCAAGCACACGTACCTGCTGTGGAATAGACATAAGCAACACATCTCGAAGAACACCAGTTATAAAAGGTAACTGTCTTATTTCTTTTGGTCCAATCCTCTAATTTGTCTAGGTCCCCCTGTATCCTGTCCCTACCCTCCAGTGTATCTACCATTCCTCCCAGTTTAGTGTCATCTGCAAACTTGCTGAGGGTGCAGTCCACGCCATTCTCCAGATCATTAATAAAGATATTGAATAATACCGGCCCTAGGACCAACCCTTAGGGCACTCCACTTTATACTGGCTGCCAACTAGACATAGAGCCATTGATCACTACCCGTTGAGCCTGACGATCTAGCCGGCTTTCTGTCTACCTTATAGTCCATTCATCCAGCCCATACTACTTTAACTTGCTGGCAAGAATACTGTGGTAGACCGTAACAAACGCTTTGCTAAAGTTAAGGAATAACCTGTCCGCTGCTTTCCCCTCATCCACAGAGGCAGTTATCTCGTCATAAAAGGCAATTAGGTTAGTCAGGCATGACTTGCCCTTGGTGAATCCATGCTGACTGTTCCTGATCACTTTCCTCTCCTCTCAGTGCTTCAGAATTGATTGCTTGAGGATTCCAGGGACTGAGGTGCGGCTGACTGGCTTGTAGTTCCCCGTATCTTTTTCTTCTTTCTTTTAAAGATGAGCACTACATTAGCTTTTTTTTCAGTCATCCGGAACCTCTCCCGATCACCATGAGTTTTCAAAGATAATGGGCAACTCCTTTAGCACCCTCAGATGCAGTACGTCTGGGCCTGTGTACTTGTGCTTGTCCAGCTTTTCTAAATAGTCCTGAACCACTTCTTTCTCCACAGAGGGCTGGTCACCTCCTCCCCATACTGTGCTGCCCAGTGCAGTAGTCTGGGAGCTGACCTTGTCTGTGAAGACAAGAGGCAAAAAAAGCATTGAGTACATTTGCTTTCTCCACATCCTCTGTCACTAGGTTGCCCCCTCATTCAGGAAGAGGCCCACACTTTTCTTGACTTTCTTCTTGTTGCTAACATTCCTAGAGCAACCCTTCTTGTTACTGTTAACATCCCTTGCTAGCTGCAACTCCAAGTGTGATTTCGCCTTCCTAATTTCACTCCTGCACGCCTGAGCAATATTTTTATATTCCTCCTTGGTCATTTGTCCAATCTGCCACTTCTTGTAAGCTTCTTTTTTGCGTTTAATATCAGCAAGGATTTTACTGTTAAGCCAAGCTGGTTGCCTGCCATATTTACTACACATCAGGATTGTTTGTTCCTGGAACCTCATTAAGGAGGCTTTAAAATACTGCAGGCTCTCCTGGACTCCTTTCCCCCTCATGTTATTCTCTCAGGGTATCCTGCCCATCAGTTCCCTGAGGGAATCAAAGTTTGCTTTTCTGAAGTCCAGGGTCTGTGTTCTGCTGCTCTCCTTTCTTCCTTGTGTCAGGATCCTGAACTCGACCATCTCATGGTCACTGCCTCCCAGATTCCCATTCACTTTTGCTTCCCCTTCTATTTCTTCCCTGTTTGAGCGCAGCAGGTCAAGAAGAGCTTTGCCCCTAGTTGATTCCTCTACCACTTGCACCAGGAAATTGTCCCCTACACTTTCCAAAAACTTCCTGGATTGTCTGTGCACTGCTGTGTTGCTCTCCCAGCAGATATTAGAGTGATTGAAATCCCACATGAGAACCAGGGCCTGTGATCTAGTAACTTCAGTTAGTTGCCGAAAGAGAGCCTCATCCACCTCATCCCCCTGGTCTAGTGGTCTGTAGCAGACTCCCACCATGATATCACCCTTGTTGCTCACACTTCTAAACTTAATCCAGAGACTCTCAGGTTTTTCTGCAGTTTCATACAGGAATAAGTGGACAACTTTCATCATGGCAGGTTAGCAGCAGCATGGCCACATACCACACTGGGACTGAGGGTGTTTGATGTAAGTGATCTAGAAAAGGTGGTGAGCAGTGAAGTGACAGTTTGTAGATGACAAAATTATTTCGGTTATTCAAGGCCAGAGAAGACTGTGAGGAAGTTATTATTTATTATTTGTATTACTATAGCACCTAGGAGCCCCAGTCATGGACCAGAAATCCACTGCGCTAAGAGCGGTACAGAAACAACAAAAGACGTGATTCCCGCCCCAAAGAGCTTACAGTTGAATCGAAGTATTAAGTAGAGACAACACGTGGAGACACACTGGGGAGTACAAGGAAACAGTGAGCCAATATTGGTCAGCATAATACGCAGTTGTCTCTGCATACCAGCAGCCCAACAGTTGTCAAATTTTATGTAGGCTTCATGGCAAAGAGTTTTGAGGAGGATAGTGAATTAGTTTTGCAGATATTTATGGGGAGATCTTCTCAATCATGAGGGACAGCATGGGAGAAAGCACCAAGGACATTAGTGAGCATCATAGTGGCAGATTAAATTCATTGTCAATAAATGCAAAGTAATCCACACAGGAGTGAATAATTTGAACTATTTATACACCTTATAGGGTTCTAAATTAATTGCACCAGTTCAGGAAAAAGATCGGGGCATCATTATGGAGTGCTCAGTGGAAACTTCTGCCCAAAGAAATTTGAGAATAACAAAATGAACACAGAAAATTAAACTCCTCACCTGAAATAACATGTTCAGTACTGATCAATCTATCTCAAAAGGAATATTGCAGAATCTGGGGGAGGGGGAGGTGGAGGCATTTCAAAGATGGCTGACAAGAATGATTAGGGCCTCATGTTCCCTTTAAGCTGAGCGGTCTTGTGGTTGCCCAGGAGTGAGTCAAGTGCTGTGCATTTGATTAATGGAACTGCGCACATCTGACAGCGTGTTCAGGTGTCTCCCCCCACCCCTGGCTGCTCTGCAGCCATGTTGCTCCTGCCCCCTGCCTTGGAGCCCCTGGCTAGCTGCTCCTGGGACCCTCCTGTTAGCTGTGCAGAACAGGGAAGGGGGGTGCTGATGTCAGGGTGTCTGCCTCCCTTCTGTCCATGTACTTCATCTCTGCGGAGCAGGAGAGCTGCTGTAGTCTGAATAAGCTTTCTGGTGAGTGCCTTAAAGAGATGGTGCATGGTCTCTCTCATAGACTTCCCAAGCAGCCAGCACACACTCTCTGTCTGTCTCTCACACACATACACATGCACATTGTCTCACCAAGTTCAGTTATCACTGGGATTCATGGTCTATTACTGTCCAGTTTCTAAGGTCCCAGCCTCTTTCAGCTTTTTTACACACGACTTGATAAATTATACCCTTGCAACAGCAGGGCTTTCAGCTGCCAATGTAGATAATATCCACTGAATAGTTAGTTTTGGAAAGGCTACAACTCCCCTTGTTTTGGGACATAAGGCAGCCATTAATTCTTGGGAGTGTGCAAGAAAGTCAGAGACGGCATACTGGACTTCATGAATCACAGGTCTAATCCAGTCTGGCAATGCCATTATTAAATGTTTTGTTTGAGATTTAGGGTTTTTTAGAGATACATGGTAAAATAATCACAATCAAGTCATTTTAGTAACAAATATATGTACTGGATGTACGATTGAAAATCCAGACAGATTGTTTGGGGTTCTTTAGAGGGGAAGACTTCCCTTTGTAAAGAAAGTATAAGCTAAATTTAGCCAAAAAAGCCTGTGTATTTGGTATGTGGCTGGGTTTCTCCAAGGCTCCCCTCCGTGCCCTTTTTTTGTTGCCAGTTCCTCTTGCATACCTTCTTGGGATGAGGGGTGTTGAATGTGGTTTCTTCTGAAGTCAGCCAACTGAAGTCATTCCTTCAGTCAGCCATAAGAGGTGGTTGGAGAGAATCACTGAGTGCATTCGTCCCTTCAGGAACTAAACGTGTCCAGCTCTTGACCACCAACACTCAATTCCACTGCCACTAAATCTCTGATCTAGTCTGAAAACATCCATCTAGATTCCAAACCTACTGACTCTAAAATCAGCAGTGTGAAATTGCAAAGCAGTGAAGTCTGGTAGGAATGTTTTATCCTGTATAAGCGGTTGCATAGAATAAAACATTTGTAAACTTTTAAAATCTTATTTTCTTGATATTTTAAAAATCCATAGGCAAGCTCTAAAGATACAGGACAGCTGTATGCTGCATTACACCATCGGATCTTGGCTCTGCGGTGTAGGGTGGAACAAGAGCAAGAAGCAAAGATTATAGCACCTGAGCCAGAGGTAACACAATCAAATGAAGAAGATAGTGATGATGATGATGATGTCATTGCTCCTTCAGGACCAGCTGGAAGTGGTAAGCAAGAAAATGTGCTAAACTTTCTAGTTTCCCATACTACTCTCCCATTGTACTTAAACAAAGCAAACGGCTTGACTCTTCCATTAATGCCTAACTCTCTTAGTTACATTCATGAGTGTTTGTGGTATAGGGTCCATGACATGAGCTGTGGTCACAGCCAACTCTTCCAGGCACCTAGTAGAAATCCCCTCTCATTTGTCACATCCCTTTAAATGGATATTGAAAAAGTTCCCTGCATGGTTTGGCACGGAGGATCCCCAGTGGGGCTGTGGCCTAATTACAGGATATTAATTAGTTCAGCATTGCCCATTTCGTTAGTTTAATTGTTTTTGGAGCAGCGGTTAAGAGTTGTCATGAGTTTCTAATTCCTGCCTTCAACCTAGTGAAATGTTGTCCTTACCCAAAAAGTCCAGACAAGAGCAACAAAAATGATTACAGGTCTAGAAAATATGACCTAGAAGGGAAGACTGAAAAAATTGAATTTCTTTATTCTGCAGAAGAGAAGACTGAGAGGGAACATAACACTTTTCACGTACATAAAAGGTTGCTACAAAAAGGAGGGAGAAAAATTATTCTTGTTAACCTCTGAGGATAGGACAAGAAACACAGGTGGTTTAGGTTGGACATTAGGAAAAACTTCCTAACTCTCAGGATGGTTAAGCACTGGAATGAATTGCCTAGTGAGGTTGCTGAACCTCCATCACTGGAGGTTTTTAAGAGCAGGTTGGACAAACACCTGTCAGGGATGGTCTAGATCAGGGGTCTCAAACTCAAATGACCAGGAGGCCACATGAGGACTAATGCATTGGCCCGACGGCTGCATCATTGACATACACACACCCCGCTCCTCCCATGCTACCCCTTCCATCGGGCCCTGCCCCTGCCCCACCTCTTCTCCATCTCCTCCTCTGAGCACACGGCTCCCCGCTCCTCCACCCTCCCTCCTAAAAAGTGCTAAGCCTGGGATGCGCCTGGTAGGTAGAGGAGCAGGGATGTGGTGCGCAGTGGGGGACGGGAGCTTGGCGGCTGCTAGAAATAACTGGGGGCGGGATGCACAGGAAGCTTGGCGGCTAAGGAAATAACTTGGGGGGAGATGAGGTGCAGGGAGCTTGGCAGGCTGCAACAAATAACTCTGCAGGCCACGTGTTTGAGACCCCTGGTTTAGATAATACTTAACCCTGCCCCGAGTGCAGGATACTGGACTAGATGAGTGATTTTCAAACTTCTTTTCTGGTGACAGTTGAAGAAAATTTTTCATGCCCATGACCCAGTGTAGCTGGGGCAAAGGGGTTTGGTGTGTGGGAGGGGCTCAAGCCTGGGGCAGAAGGTTGGGGTGGGGCTGAGGAGGAGGGGTTTGAGGTGCAGGAAAGGACTCCAGATTTTGTGGGGGGTGGGTGGTCAGGGTTGGAGCAGGGGGTTGGGCTGCAGAAGAGAGTCAGAGCTCTGGGCTGGGGGATGCAGCCTCTGGGGTGGGGCTGGGAATGAGGGATTTGGGGTTTAGGAGGAGGCTCTGGGTTTTGGGGGGGTGGGGGGGGCTCAAGCCTGGGGCAGAGATTGGAACCGGCCAGTGAGAGTGCGGAGCCAGTGTTTGGGGCAGGGACAGTGCACGGAGCCCCGTGGAGACTGCCTAGAAGTTGGACCTGCTGCTGGCCGCTTCCAGGGTGCAGCACGGTGTCAGAACATGTAGGAACTAGCCTGCTTTAGCCAGGTAGCATCACCGATGGGATTTTTAACAGCCCGGTTGGTGGTGCTGACCAGAGCCTCTGTGACCCAGTGCCTTACGTTCTGCGACTCAGTACTAGATCATGACCCACAATTTGAAAACCACTGGACTAGATAACCTCTTGAGGCCCCTTCCAGTCCTATGATTCTATGGAAATGACCACCTCCCATTGTTTCTAGTGGGCTGAATCCGGGCTGACCTTAGGGAAAATGATGGCCCTTTAGTCACCATGTGAGGACCAGTTAGGAAACAGGAGAATACAGAGGCATGGGTAATGGGACTGGGAGGGCATCTGGGAGTGTGGCTGTATTGGGAAACAGGCAGGAGTCAGAGGAGATGGGGGTGGGGAGACAGGAAGGAGATTAAAGAGTGGAGAGCAAAGGGAGGAGGGATGATAGCCAGCGATGTTCCGTCTTCCTATAGCTGGAAACCTCCACTCCTTTTGCTGCTGCCAGTTCTGCAGCCGGTCTCGTGGTAGAAAATAGCAAGGATGATTTGCAGCAGTAGGTGGTTTTGGAGGAGCAGCTCTGTGCTGACAGAATGCAAGGCTTAAGGTTTTAGATGTCTATACACAAATGCAATTAGTATGGGGAAACAAAGGGAAGAATTGGCAGTTATGAGAACGTAAGGTAAATTATGAATTAATTGGCTTCACAGAGATTTGGTGGGATAAATCTCATGACTGACATATTGGTATACAGGGGACTAGCTTACAGAGAAGATGTAGGTGTTGTATATCTTGACTTTAGTAAGGCTTTTGATACTGTCTCATAGGACCTTCTCATAAACAAACTAGGGAAATGCAGCCTAGATGGAGCTCGTATAAGGTGGAGGCATAAGGTGGAGGTTGGAAAATCATTCAGAGAGTAGTTATCAGTGGTTCACAATCATGCTGGACAGGCATAACGAGTGGGATCCCGCAAGGATCGGTTCTGGGTTCGGTTCTGTTCAATATCTTCATCAATGGTTTAGATCAGGGGTAGGCAACTTATGGCATGGGTGCCAAAGGTGGCACATGAGCTGATTTTCAGTGGCACTCACACTGCCACCGGTCTGGGGGGCTCTGCATTTTATTTTAATTTTAAACGAAGCTTATTAAACACTTTGAAAATTGTATTTACTTTACATACAATAGTTTAGTTATATATTATAGACTTATAGAAAGAGACTTTCTAAAAATATTAAAATGTATTAGTGGCACTCAAGCCCTTAAATTAGAGTGAATGAATGAAGTCTCGGCACACCACTTCTGAAAGGCTGCCAACCTCTGGTTTAGATAATGGCATGGAGAGGTCACTTAAGAAGTTTGCCAGTGATATCAAGTGAGAGGGGTTGCAAGTGCTTTGGAAGGTAGGATTAAAATTCAAAATGTTCTGGACAAACTGAAGAAATGGTCTGAAGTAAATAGGATGAAATACAATAAGGACAAATGCAAAGTACTCCACTTAGGAAGGAGCAATCAGTTGCACGCATACAAAATGGGAAATGACTGCCTAGGAAGAAGTACTGAGGAAAGGGATCTGGGAGTCATAGTGGAGCACAAACTAAATATGAGTCAACAGTGTCACACTGTTGCAAAAAAAGCAAACACAATTCTGGAATGTATTAGGAGGAGTATTGTAAGCAAGATAGGAGTAACTCTTTTGCTCTTTTCTTCACTGATTAGGCCTCAACTGGAGGATTATTGTGTCCAGTTCTGGGTGCCACATTTCAGAAAAGAGGTGGACAAATTGGAGAAATTGGTTGTGAATCTGATGGTCGAAGGCAATTTGGGTGAAAATGATCATGAAATGACAGAATGCGTAATTCTAAGAAAAAGAAGGAGTGATAACAGAATAAGGATAATGGACTTTAAAAAAGCAGACTTTACACTATTTGAGAGAACTGGTAGGATGCTGTCCCAAGGGAAGTGTAGCAGAGCGGCGACTCACCCATGTGGCGCCTCCTGCTGGTCGTCCAGGGAATTAGCTCTTTTCAGTGTCCGGAGCGCCCTCTGCAGGTCGATGTCCTGCTTGCCACTGCCCCTGTGTTCCTTCCGGACCCCGGTGCTCTCTTACCAGGGGTGCTGCACCCCTGCAGTAACCCTACAGTCTAGCTCTGGGCCTCCCCTCCCTGGGGAACCCCCAAACCTCTGAGCCCAACCTTGCCTAAGTTTAGGCAACTGTCAGTCACCACTTACCCTCATTCGCTGGGGCAGACTGCAGTAGTGCTGGGGACAAGCCAGTGGTCATGGTACATGTAGGTACCAGTGACATACGGAAGGGCAGGAGAGATGTACTGAAGATGTCCATTAGGCTGCTAGGAAAGAGATTGAAGTTCTGCCTGCCTACCTGGCCCTGCGTGTGGAACTGGAAGCATTTCTGAGAATGCCACCATCGAGGTCCTGGATTTCAAAGTCTCAATGAGTGGATGAGACGATGGTGTAGAGAGGAGGGGGTTAGATTTATTAGGAACTGGGGAAACTTTTGGGATGAGGGGAGCCTATACAGGAAGAGTGGGCTCCACCTAAACCAAAGTGGAACCAGACTGCTGCACTTAATCTTAAAAAGGTTGCAGAGCAGTTTTTAAACTAAGAGATGGAGGAAAGCCGATTGGTGCAGAGGAGCACGTTTATCGGATAGAGACTTCTTTTACAGGAGGGTCTACTGATAGAGATTCTCTAGATTTTAATCAGGAGGAGAGGATGGAAAAGGATAAAGGAGAGGCCAGATCAGATGACAGATCAGACGACAAACTTTCACATAAAGAATCTGACACATCAGATAAACAGTGATCAGTTTTTAAAGTGCTTGTGCACAAATGCTAGAAGTCTAAATAATAAGATGAGTGAACTAGAGTGTGTCGTGTTAAAGGAGGATATTGACATAATAGGCATCATTGAAACATGGTGGAGTGAGGACAATCAATGGGACACAATCATTCCGGGGTATAAAATATATCGGAAGGACAGAACAGGTCGTGGGGGTGGGGGAGTGGCACTATATGTGAAAGAAAACGTAGAATCAAATGAAGTAAAAACCTTAAATGAATCCACATGTTCCATAGAATCTCTATGGATAGTAATTCCATGCTCTAATAAGAATATAACAGTAAGGATCTATTATCGACCACCTGATCAGGACAGTGATAGTGATGATGAAATGCTAAGGGAGATTAGAGAGGCTATCAAAATAAAGAGCTCAATAATAGTGAGGGATTTCAATTATCCCCATATTGAGTGGGTAAATGTCACCTCAGGATGAAATGCAGAGACAAAATTCCTCGATACTTTAAATGACTGCTTCTTGGAGCAGCTGGTACAGGAACGTACAGGGGGAGAGGCAACTCTTGATTTAGTCCTGAGTGGAGCGCAGAAGCTGGTCCAAGAGGTAACTATAACAGGACTGCTTGGAAATAGTGATCATAAATATAATAACATTTAACATTCCTGTGGTGGGAACAACACCTCAGCAGCCCAACACTGTGGCATTTAATTTCAGAAAGGGGAACTATGCAAAAATGAGGGGTTAGTTAAACGGAAATTAATAGGTAAAGTAAACGGAAAAAATAGGTAAAGCAAGCTGCATGGACACTTTTCAAACACACCATAATACAGGCCCAACTTAAATGTATACCCCAAATTAAAAAACAAAGTCAAACAACTGAAAAAGAGCCACCGTGGCTTAAAAACCATGTAAAAGAAGCAATGCGAGATAAAAAGGCATCTTAAAAAATGGAAGTCAAATCCTACTGAGGTAATTAGAGAGGAGCAAAAACACTGCCAAATTAAGTGTAAAAATGTAATAAGAAAAGCCGAAATGGAGTTTGAAGAATAGCTAGCCAAAAACTCAAAAGGTAATAAAAAAAATGTTTTTTAAATACATCAGAAGCAGAAGCTAAACAACCAGTGGGGCCCCTGGATGAGAGAGATACAAAAGGAGCACTTAAAGACGATAAAGTCATTGCGGAGAAACTAAATATATTCTTTGCTTCAGTCTTCATGGCTGAGGACGTTAGGGAGATTCCCAAACCTGAGCCGTCTTTTGTAGGTGGCAAATCTGAGGACTTGTCACAGATTGAAGTGTCACTAGAGGAGGTTTTGAAACTAATTGATAAACTTAACTGTAACAAGTCACTGGGACCAGATGGCATTCACCCAAGAGTTCTGAAAGAACTCAAATGTGAAATTGCGGAACTATTACGTAGGGTTTATAACATGTCCTTTAAATCGGCTTCTGTACCCAATGACTGGAAGATAGCTAATGTAACGCCAGTATTTAAAAAGGCTCTAGAGGTGATCCCGGCAACTACAGACCGGTAAATCTAACATCCATACCGGGCAAATTAGTTGAAACAATAGTAAAGAATAAAATTGTCAGGCACATAGAAGAACATAAATTGTTGGGCAAAAGTCACCATAGTTTCTGTAAAGAGAAATCATGCCTTACTAATCTATTAGAGTTCTTTGAAGGGGTCAACAAACATGTGGACAAGGGGGATCCAGTGGACATAGTGTACTTAGATTTCCAGAAAGCGTTTGACAAGGTCTCTCACCAAAGGCTCTTATGTAAATTAAGTTGCCATGGGATAAGAGGGAAGATCCTTTCATGGACTGAGAACTGGTCAAAAGACAGGGAACAAAGGGTAGGAATAAATGGTAAATTTTCAGAATGGAGAGGGGAAACGAGTGGTGTTCCCCAAGGGTCAGTCCTAGGACCAATCCTGTTCAACTTATTCATAAATGATTTGGAATAAGGGGTAAACAGTGAGGTGGCTAAGTTTGCAGATGATACTAAACTGCTCAAAATAGTTAAGACCCAAGCAGACCGTGAAGAACTTCAAAAAGATCTGACGAAACTAAATGATTGGGCAACAAAATGGCAAATGAAATTGAATGTGGATAAATGTAAAGTAGTGCACATTGGAAAAAATAACCCGAACTATACATACAATATGATGGGGGCTAATTTAGCTACAACTACTCAGAAGAAAGATCTTGGAATCATGGTGGATAGTTCTCTGAAGACGTCCATGGAGTGTGCAGTGGCAGTCAAAAAAGCCAACAGGATATTAGGAATCATTAAAAAAGGGATAGAGAATAAGACAGAGAATATCTTATTGCCCTTATACAAATCCATGGTGTGCCCACATCTTGAATACTGTGTACAAATGTGGTCTCCTCATCTCAGAAAAGATATACTGGCATTAGAAAAGGTTCAGAGAAGGGCAACTAAAATGATTAGGGGTTTGGAATGGGTCCCATATGAGGAGAGATTAAAGAGGCTAGGACTTTTTAGCTTGGAAAAGAGGAGACTAAGGAGGGATATGATAGAGGTATATAAAATTGTGAGTGGTGGGGAGAAAGTGAATAAGGAAAAGCTATTTACTTGTTCCCATAATAGAAGAACTAGGGGCCACCCAATGAAATTAGTGGGCAGCAAGTTTAAAACAAATAAAAAAGTTCTTCTTCACACAGTGCACAGTCAACCTGTGGAACGCGTGAAGGCAAAGACTATAACAAGGTTTAAAAGAGAACTGGATAAATTCATGGAGGTTAAGTCCATTAATGGCTATTAGCCAGGCTGGTTAAGGAATGGTGTCCCTAGCCTCTGTTTGTCAGAGGGGGGTGATGGATGGCAGGAGAGAGATCACTTGATCATTACCTGTTAGGTTCACTCACTCTGGGGCACCTGGCATTGGCCACTGTTGGTAGACAAGATACTGGACTAGATGGACCTTTGGTCTGACCCAGTACAGCCTCTCTTATGTTCTTACAATTGAAACTCATCACTGAAAGGAGGGTTTGGCTTTCTGCTTCTACCTCTGTAGCCATGGGCTGCCCCCTGCAACCCCAGTACCCTTTATTGGGCTGTCCCCCAGGCCCCGCAGCCTGGGGGTTTCCAGGCCAGAGCTTTCCCCAGCCCCTCTTGCCTTGTCCCAGCCCTGCTCCACTCTAGGTACCTTGTCAAGCTTCCCCAGCAGCCAGGCCTGTCCACCTCTGTAGCCAGAGGAGACTCTGTCTATCTGAGCACCAAACTCTGGGCCCTTTTATCAGGGCCAGCTGGGCCCTAATTGACCCAGCCACAACTGTGGCTGTTCTGCCCCAGCTGCTTTCACTTGCAGCCCTCTGCTGGGCTACCATTCACTAGCCACAGCCCTCTGCAGCCACCCCACTACAGGAAGAAAACCTTAGAGATACAGGCATTCAGGAAAGCTGGCAGTCTCTCAAAGAGACAATATTAAATGCAAAACTTCCAATTATTAGGATGCAAAGAAATATAGCAAGAGGCCAATATGGCTCTAACAGGAGCTCTTTAATGACCCAAAAATCAAAAGGGAATTCTACAAAAAAGTGGAAATACAAATTGTCAAGAGGAGTAAAAAAAAAGGTAGCACAAGCACATAGGAACAAAATCGGAACGGCTAAGGCACAGAAAGATAAGGCACACCTAGGATTAGCTGAAGCTATCTCAGAACCATTAGCAGTTATCTTGAAGAACTCATGGAGGACAAATGGAGTCCCAGAGGACTGGAGAAGAGTAAACATAGTACCTGTGTTTAAAAAGGGGAACAAAGAGGACTTGGGGAATTATAGATTAGTCAGCCTAACTTTGCTACCTGGAAAGATAAGAAATTATTAAACAATCAGTGTGTAAGTACCTAGAGGATAATAGAATTATAAGGAATAGCTGTCATGGAGATGTCAAGAACAAATTGTGCCAAATCAACCTAATTTCCTCCTTTGATAGGGTTTACTGGCCCAATGTATGGGGGGAAGCAGTAGACATGATATATCTCAATTTTACTAAGGCTTTTGATACAGTCCAACATGACATTCTCATAAGCAAACTAGGGAAAAGTGGCTCCCAAAGTCCCTTCCAACCCTGCATTTATTTCTATGATAAGGTAGAATGGGGTGGTACTTCTGGGCGGCCCAGCAAGAACAGGTGGGATATGCACAATTTTGCAGGAACGAGGGGCAGGGACTCAATCTGGGAAATGAGGGAATGGGAGAAGCAGAGATTTTTGGCTCGTCCACTCCTGCATAGGCTCCTAAGAACTGGGTATTCTAGGTCTGACTTGCTGCCTTCTTAAACTGTGTCACGGAAATCTCTGGGACTGGTGCCAGTCCATGAACTGGTCATTGAGAAACACTGGTCTAGTTTATAGGGGAAGAGAGGCATGGAGCACTGGGAATAGCCAGCTGGGATCTTTATTCCATAGGTTGCGTCAGAAAATAGCAAAGTTAGTTTTACAAATAAAATAAATATTTCTTGTAACAATGATCTATTTTTGTTTCAGGTCCTAATGATGAAGGAGATGGGCAGAATGTTGGCAGCACATAGCAGCTGTGAGTCCATCTGCCTGCAAGGCTGCTGCAAACACCATCTTGCAGGCACCTCTGTGGATACCCCAGGCCAGCGATTGTTCCAGGCAGTGCCGAAGGCTCCAGGACTTAGGAACTGCGCATCCCTGTTCTGTTCTGTTTGGTTTTTTTGGTCTGGATCAGTAGATTCCACACAAAAAAGCAGACTTGGAAACTGCCTGAATGTGGTTTGGGACATGAAAACTCATCATATTGATGAGCAGAAAAATAACAATTTCCCTTTTCCTTGTAATTGAAATGGCACATTATGACTTGTCACAGCTTTTCATTGGGACCTTTTGACTGTTTCTTCAGTAGCTCATGTTTTTCAGGCCTCTGAGATAGAACTTTCCAGCACGGTTCCAACTTGAATTCTTCTTTCTTAACCCCTGCGTCTCCCTTTTCAGTTCCTGCTGCCTGCAGAGAAGCTGTGCTCTTCTCTGTTCATGCACTCACTGATTACTCTTCTGGCTTTGTTCTTTTTGGATTGCAGAGAGGGCAGCATTTTTTTTTCTACCTTAAGCCCAATGTAATTTGTGGATACCATTGTCCTTGGTCGGTATGTACACAGAGGTTACAAAAAAAAGGTGTGAAAGGAAAGCCTTGTACTGAGTTAATAAGAGACTTTTAAGTTCACTGGACATTTTGCTAACCCTTTTCTTCTTCCCTCCCACTTCCAATATTATTATTTGGGGGTTTATATTGTGCTAATACTTTTTTTATTTTAGATCTGAATAAGATGCTCTTGTGTGTTGAGAAAGTGAAATTATTGTTTTGTACTGTTCTTTTCTGTTACTATTTAAGGGAGAGCTAAGCCACTATAAATAATAGGTGTTGCATACAATTTTTCATGGTAAACTTATGTTCTTGTGGCTGTGATTAAAGCTTAGGATGGCGTACAGATCACGCACCTTCAGAACAGCTGAAACACAGCTGTCTGCCTTTGGAAGAATGAGATGGGCTTGTCTGGTGAGTTGGGCAAGCCATTACAACAGATCTATACACAAAAAAGTTGTTCTCATTAAAGGTGTCTACATTGCAGCTAGACACTGCACTGGCACATGCTAGCTGATGGGGGCTTGGGCTGGTGGGCTGTGTCACTGCAGTGTAGACGTCTGGAGTTGGGCTGCAGCATGAGCTCAGACTCTCCCAACTCGCAGGGTCCCAGGACTCGGGCTCCAGCCCAAGCCCAGAAGTCTGCACTGCAGTGACATAACCCCCCAGCCTGAGCCTTGGGAACCTGAGTCAGCTGGCGAAGGCCAGCCACAGGTTTTATTTGCAATGTGAACATACCCTCAGTGACTTGAGTCTCAGTTCAGCAAAGTACTTAAGCATTGTGCCTAACTTTAAGCACATGAGTAATCACATTTACATTAAGGGGATTACTCCTATGTTTAAAATTAGCACACATGCTTGAGCACTTGCCAAACTGGGGGCCTTAATGAGCAAATCACTTTCTAAATCTCCCTTTCACTGTCTTGCCTCCTTAGGTTTTGCAGTATGAAGAATTATTGCTAGCTTTGATTAACTTGTGCTGAAGAATGATGAATCCTGTTTTGCCAAATAAAGGCAAAAAAGTGTTTTTCTGGGTAATTCTGAAGGGTTCCTTGTGTAACCACAGTTCATTTTGCTTTTGTAATTTTCTAACCTTTCGGCTTCTTGCGTCAAACTCACAATGACCCTGTTTTAGTAACCAGTTGATACAGTATCTCATTCCTGTCCAGTAAAATGGAATACCGAGCCAGCTCAGTACAGTGTGTAGCCTACTTTCCTCTAAATATCCCCATTTTATTTTATTTTCTCTTATAATTGCATACTCAGTTAAATAATTGCATACTCAACTAAAATGCATCTTCAAAGAAAGAGGAAGAAGAAACATTTAGTGCAGAAAACCTTGAAAATGGAAACCCAGGAGTTCTTGTAGCACAAAAGCAGCTGGGGAAACCATTCAGATTGATTAAGCAGCCCTTCTAGCTTTTATATTAATGAAAACCCACACCTTTTATAGTCAGAAGGCCAAAGTGTATTTAGCTTGTTCTCTTTGTATTTTTCCTGTTGTTGATAGCTAACTGTTGCCAGGGGTTTTAGTTGCTTGTTTTCCTGACTTAGCCCATTGAAGGAACTCCTGGTGTTACTCTTTCTGGGGGTGGAAAGGGCTTGGGATTAGCTGCTCCACTGCATTTGTGACCTCTCTGGATTGTCTGCTCATGCAGTCTGTGGGTATTGTAATTTCTCCATAGAGGGAGTTGTATCTTTTGCCATGCACCAGGTGATTGACACTTTCTTTTCGTGCTCCTCACTAGTAGAAATCCGGCAGATCTTTAATCCTCTGCAAGTGTGTATCTGCCCCACACACTTTTGGGAATTCTTTAGTTTGCATTAAATGATCTGCATTTCTTTTAGACCTTTTTTTACATGGATATTCAAATGAATTTAAAATACTCTCTTAAAATAAACTTTCAAAGTAAAGCTTCTGATTTCCAGCATAAAGATTATTACAGAAGTTAATAAGGTGTCTTTGAAGGGCCTAACCGTGGAATACTAGATGTTACTTCCTGCTCCTAAACTCCACTCTTTTTGGAGGAGTGTGTGGTGGGGCTCACTTTTGGGCATTTCACAATAGTGTTACATTGACAACTGTATTAACATCCAGAAGAATGGAATAAACAAGCTTTTTTCCAGGGGGTGCAGTAGTATTAAATAGTTGCCTACAGAGAGTTCTTTAAAATCTGGCAGCTGTTTACTGGTCAAACTTGGGTTTCAGCTAGAAGCCTTGCACACATGTTTATAGTATAACAACAATAAAATATTACATCTTAGTACAAAATATTATGATCTATGAACCATTCACAGAATTGGCCAGAAGTTAATTTCAAGCCCTGTCCAGAAAGATGTAGTTGGGCCAGATCTAAACGTTATTACACTTTCTGCTTTAAGCCTTAGTAAACTAGTGACAAGTAAAGCCAGATAATGCCCATGTGTTTTGAAAGATTTATGTAAGATTGTCATATCAATTGTATTTGGGAATTACATTAAAACTTTTAACAAAAACAAAAAAAACAATAACCCAAGCCCTGTGTGTATTCTGTCTAGCAATGAGTGTTGGAAAGAAGGAAATGGTTTTATTATTGCAAAAGGCTTTTTGTTTCCTAGATCTTTGTTGCTATGATCTTTATCTGTATTATTGTGTGTGGTGGTGATGGTGTTTTATCAGCATTTACTAAGATGAGCTGCGTGGGGCTGCCAAGTAACCTGGCCATAAATTTTCCAAACCATAGTGTGTGTATTTTTCAAGACAAAAATACATTAAGATGTGGTTAAGCTTGAGAATACATATCTGTAATATAGGGGAGAATGTTACAGGGATATTTTAATTATGGCCCAACCAAGCCTTGTAAAGCCAGGAAATTCAGAGTTAAGAGTATGCTTACAAGCCAAACGTGTCATGGTATGGAAATGAATGGTTAGTGCATCTGAACAACCTTAACTCTGCCCTGTACTGACACGATCCAATAATTATACACTTTTGATTAATGCATAGTAGTTTGTGATACTAGACTAGATTAAAATGAGTTTTAGACATAGATTTTTTTATCCACTTCCCTTTGGGTACTTTAACATGTTTACATTTCTTTAGTTTAACTTTACTTCTACTTCAGCTCCATCTGACAATAGTCTTAGTCTAGAAATTCTCTTTTAAACTAAAATTTTCACACATTCATGGTAAACAAGAACCCGAAAGAGTACAATACCATGTGATATTTCTAGTGATTTGAAAACAATATGAGGCTTAAGTAACTTTTTCATTTTAAATTTAGAGGTCTCGATTCACTAGTATGCTGAGTAGCACAAAGCAACCAGCATGTACTGGCCAGCTAAGATGGGCTTGTAATGACTTTCCATTCCCCAAAGCAGCATAAAGCAGACAGTGAATATCCTAATTTTCCTCTACCTCTGACCCTCTAGATCTGGTGCAACAAGTTTTTTGGTGGTTTTTAAAGTATTTAGAATTAATGGCCTTTTATGCCATTATTTTTTGTGACTGAAAGCCTCTCTGTCATTTTCAGTGTTTGAAAATTACTATTAGTAAATTTGCCCTCTTTCAAAATGACTTATTTCCAAAGAAATGAACCCAAACTGCCCTCAGGGAAGATAGTAATCCACTTTGCTGTCAGGAGCAATGAATGGAAGTGGATGAAGGCAATGGGCATCTTTGAGGCCACAGACTACCTATAACAGTCCCATTGAGAACAATTGGAGATGGTCATTTTGAAAGAGGGCAGGTCTTCATGAAATGAAACTGAAACTTTCAGTTAAGAAGAATAATGGCAAAAAATGGCTTTCAATCATTAATAAAAATAAATGTAGCCTGTGCATAAGACTTGAGTGATATTTAACTTTTAAATGGATGTTTGAACAGTCAGCATTTTTCTAATCTTAAATCACTGAGGACAAAATAGGACTGACACAGCTCTAAATTCCTTAAAGGACACTTCTTAAAATCAGTGTTAACTCCTAGACTAACAAATAGATTTACTTACACATTTTCAAAAAAAATTAATTGTATGCTGACAAAGTTCCTCCTCTGCCTCTGGGGACATGCATCCGACAAAGTGGGTACTAGCGCACGAAACCTTATGCTTCAATACTTTTGTTAGTCTTTAAGGTCCCACAGGATTCTTTGTTGCTTCTGCAAATCCAGACCTACACGGCTACCTCTCTGATCCTCTGCCTTGGTGGGTCCTGTGCTTACTGGTGGATTTGCTCACCTCAGAGATTCATGGCAGCCCTCAGTTTGGCCACTTTTGCCAGTGGCTCAAACCTGCCATTCACTCAGCTAACCTCATCACTGGCTAGCATGGGGAAAAAAAGGATAACAATCCCTGCAGTCTCTGCTGACCCACCTAGTGGGTCGGGGAACAGGCCAGAGACCTTCCCCTCTAGTAGAACCCACAGTCCATGTCAACTCCTCTGGTATCAAGTACAGGAACTCCTCACTTAAAGTTGCCCTGGTTAACAATGTTTCGATGTTAAGTTGCTGATCAGTTAGGGAACATACTCATTTAAAGTTGTGCAATGTTCCCTTATAAAGTCATTTGGCAGCAGCCTGCTTTGTCCACTGCTTTCAGGAAGAGCAGCCCGTTGGAGCTAGCTAGTAGGGGCTTGGAACCAGAGTGGACCAGCAGCCCCCATATCAGCTTCCCGCTCCCCTAAGTTCCCTGTGTGGCAGCCACCAAGCAGGTTATAAACTGCCAGCAGTTCAGCTGTCCCTCCCCCCATTGCCATGTGATGCTTCTGCCCTCTGCCTTGGAGTTGCTCCCGGGATCCTCCTGCTTGCTGGGGAGGGGAGAGGAGAGAGAAAAGGGAGGGACTAATGTCAGGGTGTCTCCTGCACCCCACTTACGCCCTCTCCATATAGAGCAGGGTGGGGACATGGACTTAGAGACACAGAGAGAGCTTGGGGCAGCAGCAGCTGTCTCAACTTCCTAATCCAATAAAAAAGACAAAATGTACTTAAGAATGGGGGGTCAGCATACTTAAAGGGGCAATGCACATCTCTCTCTCACACACAGCATGTGTCTCTGTCTGCCGTGCTGCCTTTTAGAATGTGAGGCTACATTAACAACGTGTTAATCCTTGAGGATTCATAGTAAAAGCTAGTTGATCATTTTCAGTAAGGTATTCCCAGGGAAATATCCCACTCTCTAATGTCACCACCTCAACCAAGCTTCACAATCATCTTCGTTGTGTACAGCATTAAATTGTTTGTTTAAAATGTATACACTGTGTGTGTGTGTATATATATAGTATCAGAGGGCTAGCCATGTTAGTCTAGATCTGCAAAAGTGACAGAGTCCTGTGGCACCTTATAGACTAACAGATGTATTAGAGCATAAGCTTTTGTGGGTGAATATCCACTTTGTCGAATGCATGAAGTGGAAATGACCTGAGACAGGTATAAATATGTAGGCAGGAATCAGGCTAGAGATAACGAGGTTAGTTCGATCAGGGAGGATGAGACTGTCTTCTAGCAGTTGATCTGGAGGTGTGAACACCAAGGGAGGAGAAACTGCCTTTGTAGTTGGCTAGCCATTCACAGTCTTTGTTTAATTCTCAGCTGATGGTATCAAATTTGCAAATTAACTGAAGCTCGGCAGTTTCTCTTTGCAGTCTGGTCCTGAAGTTTTTTTGCTGCAGGATGGTGACCTTTAAATTTGCTATGGTATGTCCAGGGAGATTGAAGGGTTCTCCTACAGGTTTTGTATATTGCTATTCCTAATATCTGATTTGTGTCCTTTTATCCTTTTACGTAGGGACTATCCTTTTACGTAGGGACTGCCTGCACATGAGAGCATTTGACAGGGTGGACCATGGATATCTTCTGGGCACTCTGCGAGCGTTAGACTTTGGACCCCAGTTCGTGGGCTTTCTCCAGGTACTGTATCGCTCTGCAGAGTGTCTGGTCAGACTCAACTGGACCCTGACCGAACTGGTCAGTTTCAGGTGGGGAGTACGGCAGGAGGGCCCCCTCTCGGGCCCACTGTACGCTCTGGTGCTCGAGCCCTTCCTCTGTCTCCTCCGCCGGAGGTTGACAGGGTTGGTGCTGCAGGAGCCGGAGCTGCATCTGGTCCTGTCAGCGTAGGCCGACAACGTGCTCCTCATGGTCCAGGGTTCAGGCGACCTGACGCAGATGGAGGCTTGCCAGGGTGTCTGCTCACCAGCTCCCTCTGCCCAGGTCAGCTGGGTCAAGAGCTCTGGCCCGGTGGTTGGGGATGTGTGGTAGGCGAGCTCCCTCCCACCCGCGCTTCAGGCCATCCGGTGGAGCGTGGGTCCCCTGCTCTATCTCGGCATTTACCTTTCTGCCACGCATCCTTCTCCACTGGAGTACTGGCACAGGTTAGAGAGCAGGATGACAGAGTGTCTCCAGAAATGGACAGGACTACTCCGGTGCCTCTCCCTCTGAGGGAGGGCACTGGTGCTCAATCCTCAACCAACTAGCCCTGTCCATGCTCTGGTTCCGGCTCAACGCCCTGGTTCCGGCCCAGGCTTTCCTGGCAACCTCCAGATGGCGATTCTGGAGTTCTTTTGGCCAGGACTGCACTTGGTGTCTCTGCAGGGGTCTTCCAGCTGCCCCTGGAGGAAGGAGGGCAGGGCCTGAAGTTCCTGCGCTCTCAGGTCCATGTTTTCCACTTCCACGTCCTGCCAGAGGCTCCTTTATGGTGCAGGTAGTCCGGCATGGAGTACTGGAGCACACCCTCCAGCGCTGCCTCCAAGGGCTCCGATACAACCGGCAGCTCCTTTATCTCCATCCAAGAGGTCTTCCACGAGACCTCTCTGGGCTGCTGGTCTTCTACCAGGACCTCCTCCAGACCTGGAAACTGTTCTCAGCGACCAGGTCCATGGCAGCTATCAAAGGATCAGATCTCTTTGCGGAGCCCCTGCTACACAACCCCCAGCTCTGTGTGCAGATCGTGGAGTTCCACTTGGTGCGCCAGCGGTTGGTCCTGGCAAAAGTTACCAGAGTTGGAGACCACCTAGACTGCGACTGGGGAGACTGGGTGGATCTCCTGACGCTCACCCAGCGCATGGGGCTTTTGAGGCCTCGTACTCTCTGGCTCATACTTCAGGAGGTGAGGGCCACTTTACCACCCACTGCTCAGGCCGACCTCAACCGGATCCTGCAAGAGGGCACGCTCCGCTCCCCCTCCTCCCTAGACCTTCTCATCAGGCCCCTGCCTTGTGGACCCAACCCTCCCCCCACCCGCCCTTCACCATGAGCCAGCTGCCCAATTTGCAGCCAGTTCATTTCTAGACCACACCGAGGAAACATCTGTACACACTCGTGCTCCACACCCTCCACATGCTCACCCTCGCGTCCAGCCCCAACACAAAGTGATGGGACCTCCCACCTCTGGAAGGTGAGGAGCCCCAGTGGGCCAGCCTATATTCCACCCTGGACCCGAGGCCTGCCAGGAATATCAGTTGGCGGCTCCTTCACAGAGCCGTGAGCACGGGCGTGTACTTGGCGTGGTTCACTCCCGTCCCAGACACCTGCCCCTTCTGAGGTGCGAGGGAGACCCTGGCACACGTTTACCTGAAGTGCACCAGGTTGCAGTCCCTTGGCCCCACAAAGTCACAGGACAGAGACTGAATCCCTCCTTTGAGTGCAAAGCTCCACTCAGTCTGAACTAAAGAACTGCGACTAGCAACTTCATCATGTCTAATAAGGAACATAAACAATTTTGATCCAAATATGGATCATATTTGTGCTTTAATTATAAACCAGCTGGAACTGGAGGCCACATCTGGAGTACTGTGTCCAGTTTTGGGCTCCCCACTACAGAACGGATGTGGTCAAATTGGAGAGAGTCTAGTGGAGCACAACAAAATGATTAGGAGACTGAGGCTCATGAATTATGAGGAGTCACCGAGGGAACTGGGCTTATTTCAACCACCTGAAAGGGGGTTCCAAAGAGGATGGAGCTCGGCTGTTCTCAGTGGTACCCGATAACAGAACAAGGAGCAATGGTCTCAAGTTGCAGTGGGGAAGGTTTAAGTTGGCTATTAGGAAAAACTATTTCACTAGGAGTGTGGTGAAGCACTGGAATGGGTTCCCTAGGGAGGTGGTGGAATCTCCTTCCTTAGAGATTTTTAAGGCCCGACTTGACAAAGCCCTGGCTGGGATGATTTAGTTGGGCTTCCTCCTGCTTTGAGCAGGGGGTGGAACTAGACGACCTCCTAAGGCCTCTTGCAACTCTAATCTTCTAAGATTCTCTATTCTGCAAGCAGGTATCAAGGTTTCACAGCCTCTGGGAAGGCCAGGTAACTCAAAGCTGGGCCTCTTGGTGGCAAGCGGTTTGATCACTACAAAAAGCAGCATTTTGCTATGAAATGCTGAATAGAATTTCTTGGAAACTGCCCTGATCTGGTTCTAACTTAGCATCTTCCAGAACTGCTGAGCCAATAAATATGAGACCCAGGAGACCCACACTGGATTCTCCACATGTGTTACAGCTTCCAGGCTCTCTTCATTATAGGCACAAAGTAGTCACTGTCAATGGATGCGCTGACCCCAATGTAGTAGTTCAGGAACTCCTCGGCTGTGACCTGTTGGAGGGAAGGTGAAAGGGGCATCTTTGAGAGGGGCTCGAAACAGGCCTCAGAGCTGGAGTCTCATTTCAGTTTTGAGAAAGGGGCTTCTGTTTTGCTTGTCCTGGTGTTGTGACACCATGTGCCCTTGTAGGAAAGCTACCATGGGAGCCAACATGGCTCAGCCCCACTCTGGGGTTTGACGTGCAGGGGCCTGATCCACTCAACTTACTTAATTCGATTCCTTTCATAAGGGACCTGGGTTAGTTTTTTTGTTCTGCCTTCTGCAGCCGGGGGTGCAGGTCACTTACTCAGATCACCTGGTTACATCTGTCAGTTCCCTGCCATTGCGGGGGCCCTTGGGCATTAGTGCGCTTTGGTCCCTCCTGTTCTGTGGCACACAATAGCTTCGTTTCCAGAAGGCTGTAACGCTGTGGTCTACACTGTGGTGTAGGGATGCCTGGGTGGTGGTCAGTGGCCTGTACTATACACAGCTCTGACTAGATGATCTCATGGTCTCATCTGGAGTTATGTTTAACAGTAGAGTTTATCTCTACACTGCAGCTGGGAGCGTTTTCCCAGCCCAGGTCGACAGACCCAAGCTCGTGCATTAACAAGAGCAGCCTTGGGCCAGCCACAAGTACATATGCAGGAGTCGGGCGGGATTGTACTTGGACTGCTCCTGAGCTGCCACAGCCACACTACTCTTTTCAGTGTGCTCCTCAAGCTAGCCAAGCTGGGAAGCATGCTCCCAGCTGCAGTGCAGGCAAACCGGTCTGGGGACGAAGCAGGACTGGCCTCACCGTGAGGCGAACAGAAGCGGCTGCCTCAAGTGCCAGACTGTGAGGTGGGAGAGAACACTAGGACCCAGAGTGTAGAAAATTGTGTCTACTGCTGGTGCTTATGCATTCTCTATGCTCTAGATCAGGGGTGGGCAAACTACAGACCGCGGGCCACATCCAGCCTGTGGGTCCTTCCTAACCAGCCCCTGAGCTCCTGGTTGGGGAAGCTCTCCCCGGCCCTTGCCCCTTTGTCCCCCTTCCCCACAGCTTCAGCGCACTGTGCAGGCGATCTAGCTGGCTCCAGCAGTGCTGTGCACCCCTGGGGAACAGCATATCTGGCTCTGGTGGTCCGTGAATGCCAGACATGCTGTTCTGAGCAGCATGGTAAGGAGGCCAGGCCGGGGAGTTGGATAAGGGGCAAGGTGTGTCAGGGGGCAGAAATTGTGGGGGGTGGTGGTCAGGGGAGAGGGAATGGGGGGCTTGGATGGGGCATGGAGTCCTGGGGATCTGTCGGGGGGTGGGGTGGGGGAGTGGATAGGGTCGGGGCAATCAGGACAGGGAGCGGGGGGGTTGGGTAGCGGGTGGGATCCTGGGGGTTGCAGTTAGAGTGGGGGATCTCAGGAGGGGGTGTCAGGAGGGTACAAGGAGCAGGGGGGCTTAGATAAGGGGTGGTTAGGGGTGGAGGGGTCACTGGAGGGGATGGTCAGGGGCCAAGGAGCAGGGAGGGTTGGGTAGGTCGGGGATTCTGAGGGGGGCAGTCAGGGGGCGAGAAATGGGATGGGGTTGGATGGGGGCAGGTGCCAGGCTGTTTGGGGAGCCTTCTCTACCTGGCCCTCCTTACAATTTTGCAACCCTGATGTGGCCCTCACGCCAAAAAGTTTGCTCTAGATGCACAGAGCTGGTGGAGTGCTGGGCTGGAGGGAGGAGGGCACAAGAGACATAACAGGCAGGCAGGAGGAAAAGTGAGAGGGAAGAACAGCAGGAGCTGCAGGAAGGGAGAGGAAGAGGAGCCTCTTATCTACCTCTCTAGCACCCCCAGGAGCCTGGACTGATTAACACCGGCTTCTCAGGGAGCTGCCTGTTTCTGCTGCTTCCCTGAACCAACCTGAGGAGAGCAGGCATCAACTGAAGTAGCAGGAGCCAATTAGGTCCTTAAGATGCTATTTTCCCTCACTCAGGCCCTGCTACCAGCCTGCTTAGTTGTCCCCTTCAATTGAGTGCTGAGAGCCACTGTTGCTGGCACAGAACAGCCGTCGAGTGAAAGAAGAAAACACCCCTCTGGGGCAGCATTCAGAAAAAGAAAGGAAGCAAAGGAAGCTTTTCTATCTAGGCAGGAAGGAGCTCTCCTGAGATACATAGACACAAATGTTCACAGTGAGTCTTCTGGCTCGTGAGGATGAGTGTGGTGAGGAGATGCCTGATCTTCCCGTTAATCAGAGTGCAGGTGACCTGGCAGCTACTGCAGCATCGATAGCTCCATCTCAAAGGGATGTAACCATGCACATTCCTGAAGAAAAGTGTAGATCAGAGAAGAGTGTGGTGAAGATACAAGAAACAGCTACTGCTGAGTTTAGTTCCTTAAGTCTAGATGATTCATGACTGTGGACCCACTTGAGCAGTAGCCTGAGGGACTTCTTTGTACTGCAGGGGCCACAGGAAGTGAAAAACTTCATGTTCCCCAAAGAAATGAAAATAGAAGTTTCCATCCAATACATTACTGGCATGAAATCCCCAATGGTGACAAAGTCGAGAGGCCATGGCTTATGTACTTAGAAACCCAGAATGCTGCATACTGCTTTTGTTGCAAACTCTTCCAGTCTAATGTTCCAACCACATTGGGTTCTACAGGAATAAAGGACTAGAAAAACATGACTAGAAATCTGGCATGCCATGAGAAGGCAGCAAATTACCAGAGAGCATTCCACTGGTGGAAAGAGCCTAAGATGAAACTAAGGTTAAAGGCCACCATAGGTGATCAGCATCAAAAGAAGATTGGATCATAGACTCTAAAGTCAGAATGGACCATTATGATCATCTAGTCCGACCTCTTCAACAATGCAGGCTGCAGAATCTCATTAACCCACTCCTATAGTAAACCCCTAACCTATCAGAGTCTCTTTCCTGGCAAAATGTTCTAAAAAGGCTCATTGCCATTGTGAGAATTCTTGCTACCCAAAACCTAGCACTGTGTTGCGCTTCAGATCAGCTGTATGTGCCAAACAATGGAAACTTCCTTAAAATTGTGGAGCTGATGGCTGAGTTTGATGCTGTACTCTAAGAGCATCTAAGTAGTGTCACCACCCAAGAAATGTGTACAACCGCTACCTTGGAAAAACAATTCAAAATGAGATCATAGAGTTACTGGCAACAAAAATCAAACAGAAGATTGTGGCAGATCTGAAGTCAGCAAGATATTACTCTGTTGTTCTGGACTGCACACCTGACATCAGCCACCTGGAACAAATCCCTCATGCACTTTAATGGTGCATTTTGTAACAACAGAAGCTAGTGAAAATGTCCTTGCAGTGGTGACTGTCAGAGAGCATTTTCTACACTTTATTGAAAATGATAATACTACAGGCACTTGCATGACAAATGTACTAAAAAAGCTGGAAGATACGGGAATTGCGATAGCTGACATGAGAGGTCAGGGCTATGATAATGGGGCCAACATGAGAGGAAAGAACAGAGGAGAGCAGACACAAATCCGAGAGTTAAACCCTCAAGCTTTTTTTGTCTCATGCAGTTCTCATTCATTGAACTTGGTGGTCAGTGATGCAGCATCAGCTTCTTGTAAGGCTGCTGAATTTTTAAATGTAATTCAAAGCATCTGTATTTTTCTCTGCATCGATGGCAAATTTTGCAGCCACATCTGGGAAAATCCTCTCTGACACTGAAACCATTGAGTGCCACACAATGGAAAAGTCGAGTAGAGGCAATAAAACCTATTGAACACTAAATTGGGAAGAGAAATGATGCCATAGTTGCCATTATAGAGGATAATGCTATGACAGGAACTGTTCGTGGGAGAATAGTGGCAGAGGGAAATGTAATCACAGAAATGTATATAACTTCAAATTTCTGTGTGGATTAGTGATGTGGCATGACATACAGTTTGAAATAAATGTTGTAAGCAAGAGACTCCAAGGTGTTGGAGCAATGGAACAACTGGACAAAGCAAAATCATACCTACCGTCTTACCGGTTAGATGAGGGATTTCAAAACGTTCTGAAGAGTGCACAGAAATTGGCAGAGGAACTTCACACTGAAGGTATTTTCCCACCCATTCAAGAATACAAGAGTCACTGAAGAAGACATTTTGATTACCAGACCTGGGATAATCCCATAAGAGACCCCAACCAACAATTCAAAATTGAATTATTTAACCAGGTGCTCGATTGTGCAATACAGTCAGCTGAACATTTCATGCAGCTCAAGGAACACAGCAGTATATCTGGGATATTCCACAACTCCTCACTATACCTGAAGACCCACACCAGCAATGCAGGGCACTAGAAACAGTGTTGACACATGACATGCACGACATTGATGCAAGTGATTTAGGTGATGAACTGAAAGCCCTTTCAAGATACATTTCAGCAGGATCAACTCCAAAGGCTGTTCTGGAATATATGTGCACAAATAAGATTTGGAAAGAGGGTGGTCTTTGATGCTCTGTGTATATTCCTGTAACAGTTGCCAGTGGAGAATGCAGCTTCTCCGCTCCCCTGGCTCCCAGCCACGCTGCCGATGAGTGCTGGGGGGCAGTTCCCTCTGCCCCCCAAGCCCAAAAGCTGGGAGCCAGGTTAGCGGAGCGAGCTAGGGCCAGGTCGCTCTACTTCCCACTGTCCCGTGAGTGCAGGGTTGGGCCTGCCCTGCACTCACCAGGCAGCAGGAAGTGGTGCGACCCGGCCCCAGCTGGCTCTGCTCTGCTCCCCTGTACTCTGATACAGCTCACGACTATCTCCCTACAGTGCATGGTTCTGGAGTACTTTGAACAGTTGCATTGGTGGGAGGGGAAGTTGTATCTCGAGAAACCCCTGGCCTTATGACCCCGAGTTTATCTCTCAAATTATTTCAGCTCTTCAGCTGTCTTCAAGCTGATCTAACTGTACCTGTGAATTTTAGAGCACTTTGAAAAATTGACTGGAAACTAACATGCTGTCTCTATGCTGCTTGTGTAGCAGACTCCTGGTTTACTTCAGCCTCAGGCACCACTTCAGGAAGGAACAATGTGACTTGCCATGTAGTGCACCCTTCAGCTGCTTCCTGCTGGAGCTTACTGGCTGAGATCAGGGGCTGCCCATGGATGTCAGTTCCAGGTGGAACCTGCCTCTAAAACTAACTGCCCCATTTGGGGAAAATCTGCTCCCCCTTACTTACAAAGTGGGGAGCAGCACAGAACTCATCACATTGCATCTGGGGTTAGGGTGTGCACTCTGGTAGGAAACTTGGAGGTGATGGGGGAGGGCAGGAGCCCCTCCCCCCTCCAAATAACACTGCTGTCTCCCACTCAGAAGAAAATGAAAAGAACCAATGAAAAGAACCTGCCATAATGGAGGTGTCACTGTGTGCACTTCTAACTGAAGCTGCCTGGTCGGGGGTGGAGTGCCCAGGTTTGCCTGCCCCCTATTTACTGCTTCGCTGTGAATGATCAGATTATAAACTCTGGCTGTTGACTGGCCTTTTCCCATGGCCTTGGCTTCCAGTCAGCTCGGCTGTAGTTGAGCAATACAGGGAATGATTACAGAGCAGCTGGGTCTTGGCCTTTGCTGAGGGAAGCAGTTCAGGCCTCACACAACCCAGCCCCTTGGTCAGATACTACGCTCCCCTGACCTTTCCATCCTTGTCACTGGGTGAGTCGAAGCTGTCCAGGAATGCTTGGAACACCTGCTCCTCTGTTCATTCCCGGCTCTGGTATTTGGGGTGAGTCCTGCCATCGTACACCTCATGGAGCTCTCCCACCCTCACCATGCCAGCTCTACTCTTGTCCAGTTTATGAAATGCATCAGCTATGATCTGCTTCCTGGTGGCTGACATGGGTGGCTGCAAAGACAACCTTTGTTGCTGGGGCAGTTTGTTGCCTTTCCGCTTCTGGCTCCTAGGCGCACATACACGGCCTGTCTGAGAGAACAACTGTGTGCCCCTGTGTGCCTGTCCTCACAATGACGACAACTGACCAGTGACTGGCAGCAGCATGGGGCTTTGAAGTGGAATTTTCTCCCTGGCAGCACGGCCTGATTTTCCTATAAACTGCCTCTTGCCTGCAGCATATGGGTGCCTCAGGTAGGATCCTAGGAAACCATTGTAGGAGTGGGGAGGGCCTGTGAAATCAATGTCATCTCTGCCCCACACTTTGCCCATCTCAAGACACCTGCAGACAGAGCTACAGGAACTCAGTACTGCTGACGAGCTGGCCCCTTGGCTCCCAGAAGCACTTGACTGTCTCCCCCCAAGCCCTAAAGAACACCCTCCTTTCATCCACTGCATCTGCTAGCGGGATGCTTAGCACTGCCTGCAACCCATCCTCCTTACTGAGAATCATAGAATCAGCGAATATCAGGGTTGGAAGGGACCTCAGGGGTATCTAGTCCAACCCCCTGCTCAAAGCAGGACCAACCCCAACTAAATCATCCCAGCCAGGGCTTTGTCAAGCCTGACCTTAAAAACCTCTGCAAGTTCAATGCTGAGCTTCCCTTGTGGCCCCTAGGAAGGACCCATTTGCCATCAGCTGGGGTCCCTGGTTCAACCAGTGTTGTCAGTAACCAATAACATGGCAAGTTCTCTCTCCATCCCACCCCATGCCCACTGCGGTTCCTTGTAGCGGCCCCAGCTCACCCTCAATGCTTCCAGGAGTTCCTCAAAGTCCATCGTGCCGCTGCTGTTCTTGTCACAGAGGCTGAAGATTTGCTGTGCCACCCTACTCCCCAGCTTGATGCCAGCTGAGCTCAGGCCCTCCACAAACTCTGCCAGGTCCAAGGACCTGCTCTTATCATCATCCATGATGCGGAAAACTCTGCAACCAGGGCATGCTCAAACTGCAGTAGTTGGGCCCCATAATTTTCTGAGCCATTAGGGCAAACTTGTCAGATTTTCTGGCATTTCATGGTTATAAGCTCATGTTTACTTTTAAAAGAGACGTGCGATTTGCATCTAATCCTCTGAACTCCAGGAGCTGGAGTTTTAAGTAAAACATCGAGGCACACAAGCCTTGCAATCAAAATCATAAGAGTTAACATCAAAGGGAGCAGCAAAGGGTGCGGCGATGGGCCTGGGAGAAAGTGGCTGGTTGCAGGGAGAGGGGTGAGAACTATTGGTTTTTGTTTAATGAAATGGGCAGGTCTTGGGGAGGGAAGATTTTATTTTTCTGATGTTGCTGAGGTTCCCGCCCCCATGACATGTGCGTGTTGCACTTTTACTCATGAGCAGGGCTGCAGCCAGGGAGCAAGGTTGCACCTTCATTTCCTCCTGGCTACTAGGTGTTCCTGGGAAGGCAGCCAGGACTCAGGAACCAGCACTGCTGCTGCTTGGCTGTGAGCAGCACATTTTACCCCCACTCCCTGGAGCCAGGCTGAGGAGTTATGGCACCAGGCCGGGGGGATGGAGAGGACTGGACTATTGTGGGAATAGGGCAGATGGTGGCGGGGGTAGGGGAGAGACAATAGTCAAGGCAAGGGAGATAAGGGATACGTGAGCCTCATGAAGAATCATGCCACCCAGCCACACGATCAATGTACTGCTAGGTTAGTAGAACATAAGAGCCATCTACAAATTACAGTGAGGATTTGGAAAGTCTGACACCTACAAGCCATGGGGGAAAATATCTTTTTAAATACACCACTCTCGCTCTGAGCTGCTGCAATTTAAGAAAATGCACAGGGCCCAAAACGTAATTTTTCAACAATGCTTGCTTTTATAAATTGGGGCCCTCTAATGAAATTAATAGGCAGCAAGGGTTTTTTTAAAAAAAAGAAAGAAATACTGCTTCACACAACATACAGTCAACCTGTGGCACTCCTTGTCAGGGGATGTTGTGAAGGCCAAAACTAACTGACCTGAAAAAAGAACTGGGTAAGTACATGGAGGATAGGTCCATCGATGGCTGTTAGCCAAGATGGTCAGGGCTGCAACCCCAGACTGTGGGTATCCCGAGCCTCTGACTGCCAGAAGCTGGGACTGGACAACAGGATATGGATCACATGCGAAGTGCCTGGTCTGTTCATTTCCTCTGAAACATCTGGCACTGGCTATTGTTGAAAGACAGGATCCTGGACTAGCTGGACCCAGTGACCTGGTATCTTATGGCTGATGCACTGGGCATGGGCCGCCTGTGTTCCATTCCCAGCTCTGCTACTCACTGTGTGCTCTAGCAAAGTTGTATCACAGCTGAGGCTCAGTTTCCCAACAATACAGTAGGGCTAACCCTGCCTCCCAGGCATCATCCACTCCTTGGCAGGAGAATTCATCACTCCTCTCTTGGTACTGGGGAACGCAGGATGGACTGGAAAAGGCTGCAACATCTCACATTACCATCCCACAAATGGCACCTCGGAAGGGGCTTCACTGGGTCCAGCCTTCTTTAGATGTCAGACAGTAATTGAAAAGGGTGCAGAGCTTTGTCTCTCTCCCCCTGCCTCCCCGTCCCCCTCACTATGCAGGTCCTGGTTAGGCCCTACAGCCCTCTAGGCTGCAATGGGGTGGAAACACAATGGCTCATGGCAAGCATCTCTTCATAACTGAAAGCATGGGATCAGGAGGAGCGGGGAGAAGAGAAGGAGGGAGGCAGAGGTCAGTTGTCCAGCCAGGAGATCAGGCTTAACATCCTCCTCTTGCTGAAAGTAACCTGGACCTACCATTCATTAGAGCAGCATTTCTCAAACTTCATGGCACCGTGACCTGTTTCTGACAACAAAAATTATTACATGACCTGAGGGGGTGACCAAAGCCAGAGCCCACCTGAGCCCCGCAGGCCCAGGTGGAGGAGCCAAAGCTGAAGCCCAAGAGCTGCTGTCGTGGGCCAGGGGGAGGCCTATAACCTTAGCCCTGGGCAGTGAGGCTCGGGCTTGGATCTTGGATCCCAGCAAGTCAAACAGCAGCCTTGGCAACCCCATTAAAATGGGGCCATGTCCCACTTTGAGTCCTGACCCTCAGTTTGAGAACCCCTGCAGTAGAGGGGTAACAGTCACATCAGTGATGGCTCAAGGCCTGGCTTCCATGCAATGCCCACTCTTCAGCCATGGGGCTGGTAAACTTCCTGAGAAGGGAGTTTTCCCCACAGCTATCGCCGTAAGGATGTATCACCGTACCTGGCCAGCCCCTTAATGCCAGCTGAGCCTCTTGTCAAGCATTGTGCCCTGAGCTTTTCTATGGGATTTGTGTGTGACTCCATTCCTTGGTCCTCTGTTAGCCAGGGTGGGTCAGACCAGCCAGCTGTCACAGTCTGGAAAGCAAAACAGGCGCTTACATGTGATTCTGAGCACTTGGCCCCAGGCATATATCCCCAGAGATTCCCTGCAGCACCCACTCCTACAGCAGCATAGGCCCATTCCCCAAATCCTGGGGCATCAGTAAAGCCCCTCCACAGGGGGCTGACCTTGGGGGTGGGCAAATGCAGCCAACTAAAGGTAGTGTTCCTTCCAACTGCCATGTCCCTTAAGAGGTGTGCTGGGGGCCAGGCTGTCACAGCGCAGCTCGGAGCCTCACCCCTTTCCACACCGTGTAAGGACTAGGAGACCTGTTCTTTCTGTGCACTCGGCTGTTCAAGTGGAGGTGCTGGGTTATAGCACCTCCCAGCCAGCGGATGGAGACAACGCTGACTTGAGGAGGCCATTGCCGATAAGCGTCTGGCAGCACGAGGGTGTGAGCACTGAATGCTCAGCTGTGAGAGAGGCACCTGGGTCTCACCAGCCCGGGGGGTGGGGCGGAGGGAGCTGGACTGGCCTAGATCATCCCAAAGAGAGACAATCCCATCCCGTTTCAAGCCTCTGTCGCAGTCCTCAGTTCCATACGAGTGGCATCAGCCTTCCCTGCTGCCTGCCATGAGGAATAACGTTTGGGACGGGCGTGGACAATTGCCCAGGAGCAGCTCAGTTAAAAGCTGGGCAGCTGCTAGTTCTTCGAGTGTGTGTGTGGCTGAGCCCTGTTATAGATCCATGAGTAACCCCCAGCATGAGGGCAGCCGTCCCCTTCAATTCCTTCCTACTGTCCATGGCAGGAACACGGCTCATCCAACCACCCGTCCCAAACCAGCCTGGCCCCCTAGCCGGCCCTCACTAAGCCTCCACTCCATCCAACAACCTGCCAGGTCCTGATGTAGCCTCCATTCCATCCAACCACTTACCCAAACCTGCCAGGCCCCAGTCCGGCCCTCACGCAGCCTCCACGCCAGCCCACCATCTGCCCAAACCTGCCTTGTCCCTGCCTTCACGTAGCCTCCACTCCATCCAACTACCTGCCGATCCTGCCCGACTTAGGTTAGAGTTGGGGGGCATCTCCAGTAAGCTTAGTAGCATGTGGGTAGGTTCTTTGATTGTCTTTCATATGTTGTTCTGTGATGCTTTCACTTTAAGAGTAAATGCACTTGCTTAGAAACAGCTGTGTCATAACTATGGGCAATTATGCTCTTTATAGCCTCTGGAGAGAAAACAAAGCACAGTTGCTGGTTGTGTAGGGTTGCTGGGACTATCCCAGTGTAGGCAGGGAACTGTGTAGCCTGGAAATATCCCAGCCACGACGGAGAGAGGTCTGGGGCTCTGCCCAAGAGAGGAGCCAGGAATCAACAGTGAGTGCCCTCAAGGGACCGTGGAGGGGGGAGTGCATGGAGAAGTAGTGCCATGAACACAGCTTACTCATACAGAGTAATCAGGCTTGTTTGGTAAACTGAACACAATCAAACATGCATTTTTACACTGCCAAATGCTAGGTCATACATGTAGTTCCTGCAGGGCGGGAAACTGTAGCCTGGAAAGCAATGACTCTGAAACCCACATTGGGGGGTCATTGTACTTAACCAACTAACCAGAAGTTCCCAGGGCCAAAAGGGCGAACACCATCCCTGGATGTATTAACGGGGGTAGCAAGCAAGTGTAGGGCGAGGATAGTGTTGTTGAGGGAGACACTCACCTGCTGTCTCTTGTGGGCTGATTATATCACACGGAGATGAAAAGGCTCTCTCAGAAAAACAAGTGATGTAACCAAGTCAAAATGCTGCCAGCCTGTGTGCCATGCTAACAAGCCTTCCTGCCCACTGCAATGATACACAGGACAGGCCCACTGGAAGGCATAAGCACACAGCAATAGAATGGTCTCATCTGTAGGAAATCCCAGCCATAAAAGCCTTTGGAGACATTTTTCAAAGGCACAGGTGAGAGTTGGGTACCTGACTACTCTGTGGGCGTGGAACAGTGTCCCCTGAGAGAGTTGAAACCTGCCATTTCCCCAGTGCAGAGAAGGGGCAGACTGCACTTCTGACAAACCTTCACTTACTCAAACCTGTCTGGCCCCTGCCCAGCCCTCCCACAGCCTCCACTAGATAACCACATGCTCCAAATCTGTCTTGTCCTTGCCCAGCTTTCAAGAAGCTTCCAAACCTGCCTGATCCCTTTGCTGCACTCACGCAGCCTCCACTCCATCCAACCACCCGCCCAAACCTGCCCGGCCCCTGCCCAGCCCTCCTAGAGCCTCCACTCCATCCAACCATCCACCCACTCCTGCATTTATTTCTGGTTCTATATTGACATTTTAGCCGTGACTTAGGCCAGGTGTTCTTGAGTCTTTTCCCCACCAGGCCTAACTGAGGAACTTGTGCCTCTATCAGGACATCCTTGGTAGAGTGGCTGGGATCCACCCCACCCCACCCCACCCCACCCCGTCCCGTTGAGAGGCCTCATTAGATCTTCTAAAGAGTGAGCTGTCTTGCTGAGTAACACATTCAACACAGGCCTAGCCTCACCCAGGCAGGGACATTCTGGGATTTGCTCTGAGCTCATTCACAATGGCCAACAAGAGCAACTGCCCATTTTCTCATCTTAGGCAGTGAGGCAGCTGGTATGTGCAACCTTTGGGGTATAGTGGGCTGGATTCTAGGTATACATCTGCTGTACTTCCCAGTCATGGCTCGAGCCCCTTCATGCTAGTATCAACCCAGATGTAAGCAGAGTGAGGATGAGGTCTACCCTGACATCTGGTGGTGAATTGTAGAAAAGAACTTCAGGGGCTGATCTTATTTGCATAGACACAACCACCTGTCCTAGCTTGAGCTCACAGCAGACCAAATGGTCACTTTGGCTGCTGTGGGATCCCCAGTTTCTCTTTTATTGGGGCAGGAAGAATAAAGTGTTGTTACCCTGATTATGTGAATCAAAACTGTGGACATGTACCTGGCCTTTGTTATGATGGAGGGACTCATCATCCTCTAGGTAGCACTCACTGGGAAAGGGACAGGGGTTCTGAACTCTAGTGAACTGAGAAGGGGGGGTTGTTGTTGTTGGGTTGGGGGTTGTGCTGAAGGCCCTAAATGTTAATTGTGTTTTCCCCACTGTAGAGTGTCAGAGCAAGTTTTGATTCTATTAGAAGTTTAGTTACAGGTTGCTGAGCTCCATGGTGTACTTTTTTCCCCTACTATAAGCTGAAATCACTACAGAGCTAAAATTGCTAAAAGCTGAAATTACTGAGTGCTGTGTTAGATAGTTGGGGGAACCTGAAAATACGTTCCTGAGCAGAGCAGTTTATGGGACAACGGGTGGAGTGGAGCAGTTGGAGTGGCTCACAGGGCAGCTACTGGAGAGGAGCAGGTGGTGGAGAGGCATGGCTTGTGGTGAAGGCTACAGCAGAACCATATGCAGAGGTGGAGCTGTTGGAGAATGTAAGGTGATCCTTTACCCCCACCCCTACCCCAATTCCACACAGGTGGGGCATGTGTGTAAAACTTTGCAGATGAACATTTGAATTCTGGTGCTGCCCTGACTAGGGACAGAGCCCTTGGGGTTGCTGGATTTTTTTGGACTTTGGGTGACTTCTGGGTTTCTGGACTCAAGAACCAAAGAGAAAGGACACAGCCCATCTGCTTGGGGACGGGGGGGTCTTCTGGTCCATGGTTTGTTTTATGAATCCTGTTTGTGGTGTTTGCCCAACATAATGCCACATTGCTTCTCTCTGTTATTAAAAGGCTTTGCTACACTCAGATTCTGTGCTTGCGAGAGGGGAAATATCGCCTCTTAGAGGCGCCCAGACGGGTGGTATGTTGTTGTCACAGGTCAATGGGTGGGGGCTTGAGTCGGTTTTGCATCGTGTTATTGAAAGGGAACCCCTAGATGCTGAACCCAGCCCTTGTTGCTGCCAGCTGTGATGGGCAGAAGGGTTACACCAGCAATGGTGGCTCAGCCACAAACTGATGGTTGGAACTGCAAAGGTGCCTTCTCCCTGTAGCTGCTGGTGGCCAGGCAGGGACCCCACCCACTCTCAGTGGGCAGATATTAAAAATACACAACTGTAGTTTTATCCACTTTCACTGAGAAGCAGTGATTCTCCTGCACTCTTTTACACAACTGCAGCTATGCTGTGAATTTACCAGCCTGGTCTGTTGTAGGAGAAAAGTATATCTGACAATAATACATAAGCTCTTTCTGCAAGTCAGATGTCTCATATCTGTTGTCCCAATACCAGGCAAGAAATTCTGCTTTCTCCCTGGAAATCATGCTGTCTATGCCATAGTGCTCCACCCTGGGCATAGGCCTCATGTAATTTTGGTTTTCTACGGTATTAAAAAAATGTGGAAAATGCTCTTTGCAACCTTCAAACCCCATTGCCTGCAGGAATTTGCTACGCTTCATGGGTAAAAAGTTTAAAGAGTCTATACAATGAATGCCCAGGCCTTAACTTCCACGCACATTACTTTACTTCCCTGAGTTATCAGTTCTATGCACATCTTTTCCTTCAGAAACCGTCTAATGATGAAGCACGCATCATAACCTTTGGAATTGTGCGCTGGGTCTTTTTGTCAATAAAAGTCTTAACAGAGGTGGAAAAACACTCACCACCCTTAAATTCCCAGGATTTTTCCAGCTTAAGGAACATAGCAAAAATGTAATTGGCAAATGCAACCCTGTCTCCTGCGTGCATTCAAAATCATAAGAAATATACTTTTCCAATGATTTGGGCTTTCTAAAGTGATCCATAAAACACAAGTCCTGGGATCTGTCTGAGAGGAGATAAGCTAAGTGCTGCATTGGACGGCTGTGTTGGTGAGTATCTGAGTGTCTGTTGCTGGGACAGTTTGACCATCTGCTTGATTGTTTGACAAGTGTGAATTAGGAGGGCTTTGTTCCGGGTGGGCCTTGAGTGGGCCTGACTGCTATAAAAAGCCAGTGAGGAGCAAACCAGGTGAGCGGTGAACAGCGGAGGCTAATAGTGGGAGTTCGCCTGGAGAGAGCCCACGGCGACTTTCATCTTGCAGGCTTCTGAGTAGTTCCTGCAGCAGCTGAGGGAGTTCTCAGAAGGCAGGTAATATGGATGGTGAGAGTTCAGCTGTTGTTACCTGTACAGGCTGTGCCATGTTTGTCTTTCTTTCACAGCAGAGAAGCGACTTTGCACAAAGTGCAAGCTGGTCTCCCTATTGGAAGAGAAGGTTTGAGGTCTGGAGGAACAAATATTGACCCTGCCTTGCACAAGAGAAAATGAAGATTTCCTGGACAGACGTCAGGATATGCTTCAATGGGCACAACATTCTGAAGAATCAGAGCAGGTACCGCAGTGCGGACAGAAGGCCAGTGAAGAAAGCTGGCAGCATGTGACCTCCAGAAGACGAAAGAGGAGCGTCTACGTTCCAGCAATGCAGGTATAAGTGAGCAACCGTTTTCATATTCTCTTCACAGGTACCAAAGCGGAGAGTGGACTAGATGATGACCAAAGCCCTGAGGTAATCGGGGAAATGGGAAACCGGGAGGTAGCACAACCAGGAGAGTGCAAGAAGGGAGGACTCCTGTCTCATACTGAGCCAGTGGGACAATTAGCGAGTTATCTTAAGGGCCTATACACAAATGCAAGAAGCCTGGGAAACAAGTGGGGAGAACTGGAAGTCCTGGCACAGTCAAGGAACTATGATGTGATTGGAATAACAGAGACTTGGTGGGATAACTCACATGACTGGAGCACTGTCATGGATGGATATAAACTGTTCAGGAAGGGCAGGCAGGGCAGAAAGGGTGGGGGAGTTGCACCATATGTAAGAGAACAGTATGACTGATCAGAGCTCCGGTATGAAACTGCAGAAAAACCCGAGGGTCTCTGGATAAAGTTTAGAAGTGAGAGCAACAAGGCTGATGTCGTGGTGGGAGTCTGCTATAGACCACCAGACTAGGGGGAGGAGATGGATGAGGCTTTCTTCCAGCAACTAAGAGATCAGAAGCCGTGGTTCTCATGGGAGACTTCAGTCACCCTGATATCTGCTGGGAGAGCAATACAGCGGTGCACAGACAATCCAGGAAGTTTTTGGAAAGTGTAGGGGACAATTTCTTAGTGCAAGTGCTGGAGGAACCAACTAGGGTCAGACCTTTTCTTGACCTGCTGCTCACAAATGGGAAGAATTAGCAGGGGAAGCAAAAGTGGATGGGAACCTGGGAGGCAGTGACCATGAGATGGTTGAGTTCAGGATCCTGACATAGGGAAGAAAGGAGAGCAGCAGAATACGGACCCTGGACTTCAGAAAAGCAGACTTTGACTCCCTCAGGGAACTGATGGGCAGGATCCCCTGGGAGAATAACATGAAGGAGAAAGGAGTCCAGGAGAGCTGGCTGTATTTTAAAGAATCCTTATTGAGATTACAGGAACAAACCATCCCAATATGTAGAAAGAATAGTAAATATGGCAGGCGGCCAGCTTGGTTTAATAGTGAAATCCTTGCTGATCTTAAATGTGCTATTCCTTGACTTTAGCAAAGCTTTTGATACAGTATTCCTGCCGGCAAGAATACCGTATCAAAAGCTTTGCTAAAGTCAAGGAATAGCACATCCACTGCTTTCCCCTCATCCACAGAGCCAGTTATCTCATCATAGAAGGCAATTAGGTTAGTCAGGCATGACTTGCCCTTGGTGAATCCATGTTGACTGTTCCTGATCACTTTCCTCTCCTTTAAGTGCTTCAGAATTGATTCCTTGAGGACCTGCTCCATGATTTTTCCAGAGACTGAGGTGAGGCTGACTGGCCTGAGGTTCCCTGGATCCTTTTTCTTCCCTGTTTTAAAGATGGGCACTACATTAGCATTTTTCCAGTCATCCGGGACCTCCCCCGATCGCCACGAATTTTCAAAGATAATGGCCAATGGCTCTGCAATCACATCCGCCAACTCCTTTAGCACCCTCGGATGCAGCACATCCAGCCCCATGGACTTGTGCTCATCCAGCTTTTCTAAATAGTCCTGAACCACTTCTTTCTCCACAGAGGGCTGGTCACCTCCTCCCCATGCTGTGCTGCCCAGTGCAGTAGTCTGGGAGCTGGCCTTGTTCGTCGAGACAGAGGCAAAAAAAGCATTGAGTACATTAGCTTTTTCCACATCCTCTGTCACTAGATCGCCTCCCTCATTTACTAAGAGGCTTACACTTTCCTTGACTTTCTTCTTGTTGCTAACATACCTGAAGAAACCCTTCTTGTTACATTCAACATCCCTTGCTAGCAGCAACTCCAACTGTGATTTGGCCTTCCTGATTTCACTCCTGCTTGCCTGAGCAATATTTTTATATTCCTCCCTAGTCATTTGCCCAATCTTCCACTTTTTGTAAGCTTCTTTTTTGATACAGTATTCTTGCCAGCAAGTTAAAGTAGTATGGGCTGGATGAATGGATCATAAGGTGAATAGAAAGCTGGCTGGATCATCGGGCTCAATGGGTCGTGATCAATGGCTCCATCTCTAGTTGACAGCCAGTATCAAGCGGAGTGCCCCAAGGGTCGGTCCTAGGGCCGGTTTTATTCAATATCTTTATCAAGGATCTGGAGGATGGCGTGGACCACACCTTCAGCAAGTTTGCAGATGACACTAAACTGGGAGGAGTAAGATAGAGTGTAGGAATAGGATACAGAGGGACCTAGACAAATTAGAGGATTGGGCCAAAAGAAATTAGATGAGGTTCAACAAGGACAAGTGCAGAGTCCTGCATTTAGGATGGAAGAATCCCATGCACTGCTACAGACTAGGGACTGAATGGCTAGGCAGCAGTTCTGCAGAAAAGGACCTAGGGGTTACAATGGATGAGAAGCTGGATATGAGTCAACAGTGTGCCCTTGTTGCCAAGAAGGCTAACAGCATTTTGGGCTGTATAAGTAGTGGCATTGCCAGCAGATCGAGGGACGTGATCGTTCCCCTCTATTCGACATTGGTAAGGCCTCATCTGGAGTACTGTGTCCAGTTTTGGAGCCCACACTACAAGAAGGATGTGGAAAAACTGGAAAGAGTCCAGAGAAGGGCAACAAAAATAATTAGGGGACTGGAGTACCTGACTTATGAGGAGAGGCTGAGGGAACTGGGATTGTTTAGTCTACAGAAGAGAAGAATGAGGGGAGATTTGATAGCTGCTTTCAACTACCTGAAAGGGGGTTCCAAAGAGGATGGATCTAGACTGTTCTCAGTGGTAGCAGATGGCAGAACAAGGAGCAATGGTCTCAAGTTGCAGTGGGTAAGGTTTAGGTTGGATATTAGGAAAAACTTTTTCCCTAGGAGGGTGGTGAAGCACTGGAATGGTTTACCTAGGGAGCTGGTGGAATCTCCTTCCTTAGAGGTTTTTAAGATCAGGCTTGACAAAGCCCTGGCTGGGATGATTTAGTTGGGGATTGGTCCTGCTTTGAGCAGGGGGTTGGACTAGATACCCCTGAGGTTCCTTCCAACCCTGATATTCTATGATTTCTATCTGTTCTCTTGATCCCATAAATGCATGAGGGTTGAGTGAACAGAGTACATCTGCCCACTTCCAATGTCCCTTCCAACCCTGATATTCTGTGACTGTGAAGTCATATGAAGACACGCACTCCTGCATGCCTGAGCAATATTCATTCTCAGGAGAGCATTGATGAGCCGTGACTCACCTCCTCACAGCACTGTCTAGTGGCTGCATCGGCTGTTGGATATGGTAGCATGAGGTGAGTCCTGGTGCAGTGCTGGATTTTTCAGCCTTTTAGAATCAGTGCTTTTCAGTGGGCCTCTTAGGTACGATGGAGTCAATAAGACTCAACTATGTACCATGAATTGCTCATAACTGAACAGAAATCAGTTGCAGAGCCAGGATAAGAATCACCTTCTGATACATACTACCGTCCAAACTATTGTTACATAAACGACAGAGAGACTTGTAGCACCTTATAGACTAACAGATCTTAGGGATCATGAGCTTTCGTGGGCTAAGACCCACTTCATCAGATGAATGTTGTGGAAATGTCCAGAGGCAGGTATAAATATGCAGGCAAGAAAGCAAGGTAAATTCAGTGTGGGGGGGGGGGGCAGGGGTGGTGGTGGTGAGGCCCACTTCCAGCAGGTGATGTGGAGGTGTGAACATCCAGAGAGGAGAAACTACTTTTGTAATTGGAGAGCCATTCACAGTCTATGTTAAGTCCAGACCTGATGGTGTCGAATTTGCAGATGAACTGGAGCTCAGCAGTTTCTCTTTGAAGTCTGGTCCTGAAGTATTTTGCTGCAATATGGCTGTCTTTAAATCTGCTATTGTATGTCCAGGCAGGTTGAAGTGTTCTTCTACAGGCTTTTGTATATTGCCATTCCTAATATCTGATTTGTGTCCATTTATCCTTTTACATAGGGATTATCCAGTTTATTGTTACATAGTTGAACTTTAAAAATAATGATTATACATGAAACCATCTCTACCAGAATTTATTTAATCAAAGATTACTAGCCAAAGATTAATACATGACAATTCAGAATACAGAAAGGAAGGTTTTGTACTTTACCCAGCCAATTTGAAGTCTGCTTGCATGCATGCACCGTCACATGTGTTGCCCTATGGCTAATTAATTTCCTATCCGTCATAGCTCTAGACCGTAATGTTTAACATTATAAATTATATCATTTGTAAGCTCTGACACCACCATCTTTGGAGGATCTCTCTTAGGGAGCAGCTGGTGCACAAGCAAAGGGCAGGTAAATTTTCAAACATGACCATGAATCCAGTTTTATTTCTCTCGTTATACATGCCGTGGGTAGAGCTGGGCAAATCAGAGTTTTTGGTTTGGTGGCAGTTCCAATTTTTCAAAATCATGTTGAATTGACACAAAAACATTTTTTGACACTTTTGGCAAAAAATAATCTGGCCTCAGACAAAACATTTCACTTTGATTTTGAGCGTTTTTATAAAACTTAAGAAAATACAATTGAAGGAAATTTTGTAACAAAAAGTTATTTTGAATTTAAAAGTTAAAATATTTTGTTTTGAAAATGCCAAAATGTTTTCACTTAGTTGGAGTTTGTTGGCTTTGTTTTCAAAATGAAAACTTTTGTGAAACTAACACAAATTGGTGATATTACCCCACCCACCTTGTCTCACAAATCAGTGACACCAAATCTTTTTTTGCAGAGAAAGAGTTTGTCAAAAAAATGTCACCCAGCTGCAAAGCAAGCAGCAAGCAGCCTCCTACATAATAATGAGCTGAAATGTTGCAGTAGGGAGTTACAATGTACTTGTCCTGGCTAACATCCTGGCCTCATGGTAGCTAACTGCAAAATTCCATTGACATCAATTGCCAGGATTTCATCCCCTGACTGAGGATTATAACAACTCAAAGTGTAGGTGGGCTCAGCTCCTATTTGCTAGCTGATGGCCTCTTGTCATTTGTAAAACTACCTCCATAGCCATCCACAGCAGCTCTGAACAGGTTTCCCTGGGTGCTACCTAACACCTGAGTGACACTTTACACACAGAACAGAGTCAGCACAGAGGTGATGGTGGCATTGGCTTGAATAAAGAATCTGTTTAAATCCTACCATATGCTTGCTCTTTTCCTTTCAAATATAATTAGGGCCCTGCCCAAGCTCCTTAAGAACCCAGAGGAGTGAGGCATGAAGTAGCTCAGGTCTTTATAGTCTCCTCTGGCTCTGTTTGCATTTTAGGTACTGTCATCCCTATGAGCTGAAAATAAAAATCAATTGTCAACCACTGAAATTTGGTTTTCTTTGGACAGATGCCTTTCACCTTCTGCTGCCTGGAGTGCTCTTCAGCATTTGAGAAGCTGAAAACCCTGTCATTTGGAAAAATCAAAATAACACAAACAAAAAACCAACAGCCATGTTTCTGACTGACCCTGCAATGCTGTTATTCCTTCCGCTGCTGCAGAGGCCAAGTTAGTGAGTTTGCTAACAAATGTCAGCATGATTCCATGAAAACACCAGTGGAGATGTCCTGATAAAGAGAGGAACAAATCTTCCATTTCCAAGTTGGCTCTTTGAGGACAAAGGACACCAGCATTTGCCAAACTGAAAAAGACAAAAATCAGGGGAGGATGTTTTCAAGATTCTGCAAGTTCTATAGACAATAAATATCAGCCCTTGTAAGCATTAACACACTGGACTCCCTCTCTGTATAGCCATCTGGGTCCAGCCTTGCTTAAGCACTTGTGTCAAATCTTCGTATAGAGACGCACCCATAAATAGGAACTGAGCAAGGGAGTTTGCTATCTACCACCTGACATGTGTCAGTATAAGGGTCAAAGACCACCATGTTGGGGACAGCCACATTTCCCTTCCTCTGTCCCAGGAGATAAATTTGGCCATTCACAGTGCTGCATCCCATGAAGAATTTCTGAGTCAGGCACTCTTCATCCACTTGGGTCCATTCATTTGTGTCCATATCAAAGCGAAAGGCTCCACCTCCTATGGTGTAGAGAGCTCCATTCAGAGCTGTAACACAGAGGTCATACCTAGGGAGAAGGAAAACTGGTGATCTTGGCAGGACACAAAGAGAAAGGTCAGTATCCCCAGCATGCATCTAGTTTCCTCTAAACTGAAAACCATTGAACAATTGGTATAGATGCTGAGAATAACTCAGTTTGATGATAATGAATGAAGATCTCAGGCCCTTTCTGCAATATTCTTACTAATCATCTCTGCTTTACTTGTATCAGAAGTGACTGAAATGCTGCTACTCTTTAGCTTTCAATAGCAACCATCCACTCTGGGGAAAAATCACCTCCTTTAAAGTTATTCATCTTTACCAGGACACCGTCAGGTAGTTTAGAGCAATTGCCTATCTTTTCTTCTTTAATTCAATGAATATGGCTTTTATTTTGCATTTAAATATGCCCCTGCAGCTCCAAACAAGAACGAAATGCTAGGGCAAGAGCACTAGATAGTGAAACTGATTGGAAACTGAGCAGTCCAGTGAATGTGAAAAAGTAAACAATAGAAATAATGCCAGGCTTTGGTGATCATATTTCAAGTGCCGTGATTGTCCAAAACAGCAACTTGGGGCTGTTTATAAAATCTCTCTCAACAGATCTGCTTTTAGAATGAAATTCATGTGTGCAGAGGAGAGCATGAGGCCTTCACACCGGTGCATCAGTTTTGCGCTGACCCTGCACAGGGGTAAATTTCAACCTCTGCCATCAGATTAAAGGGGCATCTAAGCATAGAGGAAAAAACTTCCTTTGTGGAATGTTTCAGTTCTGAAGAACACCTTTCAGACTCATGAATCATCATGACATCAAGGACATTTCAGAGGGTAGCAAATGAACTAACCCGAGTTTTGATAATTGAAAACATACCTAGATGACTTCATTAGTTCCCACAAAACTGGGAAGGAACATCTAGTAGGAATGGGAAGGATCCTAAAGCTTTTTAAGGAGTCAAGGTTTAATTTTTTGAGAAACAAATAGCAGTTTACAAGGAGTCACATTGCCTTCCCAGGACAAATAGGGTGAGGAGCCCCCGCCCCGGAAACTGAATGTTACAAAGCATTGGAAGGTTCCAACAAATCAGGAGGAGGTGGTTCAACCATTTGTAGTCTCTGTGGGTTCCAAAAAGATTTGTACAAAATTTTGCAGCATGGGCAGTAGCACTATTGTAGCAGCTAATTAAGAACAACTTAGTCTGGACAGAGCAACACCAAAAACCATTGGAGTCACTGAAAGAAGGACTTCTAAACCATGCTGTGCTTAACTTTGCAGAAGCATTCTATCCATTCCTGGTACTCTTGTGATGCCTCAAAGTTTGCTGTGGGCTTTGCACTTAACAAATGGATGAGCTCAGTAGGTGAAGACTGGTGGCTTTTGGAGGTCGCAAATTAAATGAGAGGAAAATCAAAGATTTGGCTATAGAACTGGTGTCCTGCTAGAGTGGAGGCCTTCAAGGTCTACCTTCCATACTCAGAATTCACAGTGTACACAGGGCATGGTGCCCTGTAGTGGATCTGATGAGGGACATTTTCAGCAACCAGACTGGTGCCCAAGCCGCTACCAGTTATTAAAATGGACTAACAGTTATTCCCCTCATTGCATTTAGTAGATCTTCGCAGGAACTTAGCATTACTAAGGCAAAGCTGGGAGGGAGGGGTTAAGACAATCACCAGAAGTTAACCTGACTCTATGCCCTCCCTAATATGCTGGGATAAGTGTCTGTAAAAAACAGGAAGTCTGAATATATTTTAAAACTGTCACTATGGAAAAATATAGCTGCAGGCCTAACAGCTCCAAACTGCTTGCTTAACCATTTTTTTTCTAGTAACATGTTTTTGTAACACTTGCTTTTTGACCAACAGTTGATTTTATTTGGTCAACTATGTAACACTTTGGGTTAACATTTCTTTGTAACTTTTTAAGTACAGTAACTCCTCACTTAACGTTGTAGTTACGTTCCTGAAAAATGCAACTTTAAGTGAAATGATGTTAAACGAATCCAATTTTCCTGTAAGATTTCATGTAAATGCGGAGGGTTAGGTTCCAAGGAACTATTTTGGGGGCAGACAAAAGGCATTGTATACTGGGAGATGCCCATGGCTTACCCCACATAGGCACAGCCCACTGCAGGCAAAGACACTAGGAAGCACCTTGCACAACAGCAGCAGCGGGAGCTTCCACACAGAAGGACAGGACTTTGCCAGGGGATGTTCCAGGCCTGCCTCTTTCTGTCCCCACTCCAGGCCCATCTCTTCCCATCCCCACTCCACCTCCTCTCCAGAGCATGCTGCATCCTCACTCCTCTCCCTTCCTCCCAGTGCTTCCCTGCTACCAAACAGCTGTTTGGCAGCATTTGGGACTTTCTGGAAGGGAGGGGGAAGAGTGGAGACATAACAGTTACCCACTCTTCCCCTTCCCTCCCAGCACTTCTGCTTCTTAAATTCCACCCATGGACTACACAGAAAGTTAGGGATGAATTCCACTCCTTCTCTTAGAAGTTTTGTGTGCTATTTAGGCTAAGATGACATTTCTCTTAATTTCACCACACTATCCTTAAGTATCTCACTTAAATTTTTAATCTCTACAACCTGTTCTTGTTCTGCCTCCTTGGGGCTGGATTCTGAGTAGCTCTGGCACCGGTGTGCAGTAGCAGAGGAGGAACCAAGACTCCCCCTCTCCTGACACTTGAATGACATACATTCTGGGCAGAATTTCGGCTCCAGAGCTCAGAGACGCCTCCAAAATTACTTCCCCCGAGGCACTTGGCACCCCAGATGGAGCAGGGAGGGGGGAATTAGGTGGAACTATGGCTCTGTCCCTTCCTGTTATCAGCTATGCTGGGGAGTGCACACCCCTCATGAAGATCTATGCTGAAATGGCATGATCTAGACCTTGGTGTTTACAGCCAATCTGTACCTGAGGTTAGTATCACTTCACCTCCTCAAAGCTGTACTTTGGCAAAGGGGCTCCTCTTTCGGGTCCGATTCTGACATGCTAAATCCATAATCTACAATTAACAACATTGCAGTGCACGTCCTCAGATGATGCCACTTCTGCCTGCACCTAATGGCCATCTGACTTCCTTCTTAAAAGACATGGGTATTTCCAGTTTGAACTGGTAATAAAGTGCATGCCACACTAGAATTCCATCACAAAAGGTCCAGTATTTGTATAATGTAATACATAACATGCAGAGGGAACACTAATTAGTTCCTACAACAGTACTGGGAGGGTGGGGGAGGAGTGGGGATGCGCTGCATCTCTGCTCCTCCCCTCCCACCCAGAAAGTCCTAAGCACTGGGAGGTAGGGGGAGGAGGCGGAGAAGAGGAACTTGTGCGATACTCCCTTGTAAAGTCGCTGCTCTTCCACAGAATCCTACACATAGTGGACAGAGCAGGCAGCCAAATGACGTTATAAGGGAGCATTGTCAACTTTAAACAAGCATGTTCCCTAATGGAACAGCGATGTACTTTTGAAACAATGTTAAGCAGGAGGACAGTAAGTGTTACTGTATAAAAAAAATTAAGAGTCAGAGACAGGCAGATTGCTCTGTGAACACATTAAAAAAATTCCAGCAGCAGATGGAAAGCTGGGCACCAAAACTCTGCTGTTCAAATGCTCAAAATCTGCTCCAGACTTGTGGGATAATGCTATAATGTACTGTGTTTGTATGTCCTTAAAACTAAACAAAGCAAAAGTTTTAAGTAAAGGCATTCCTGTAAAAGTGCTGAAGACTAAAAGTAAAAGTAAAGATTTTAAATAAAAGCACTTAACTTTGGCCTTGTCTATACCAGGTGGGGAGATCGATCTAAGTTACACAACTTCAGCTACGTGAATAGCCTAGCTGAAGTCGACGTACTTAGATCTATTTACCACGGGGTCCACACTACGCGATGTCAACTAGAGATGCTCTCCCATCAACTGTCCTTGTGCTTCTCATTCAGGTAGAGTACAGGAGTCGATGGGAAAGCAATCTGTGATTGATTTAGTGGGTCTTCACCAGACCCGCTAAATTGACCGCTGATGCATCAACTGCCACGCATCAATCCCTCAGTAAGTGTAGACAAGCTCTTCATATGGTTTATGCCAACCATCTAGCAGACAGACATGCTGTGTCTCCATTAATTTATTTCCTGATATCACCTTGCAAAAAGTAAAGTTACCAAGAGCTTTGGGTTTAAAAACCCTGGGTAACAGCTCCTTAAGAAGCACCATCCAGAAGGATGCCCTGTGCAGATGGATTCACAAACTGTCTGGATATACAATCACAGTTCACCATAAACGTGGAAAGCAAAGCATGGTTGTAGATGCACTCAGCTAGGTGAGGGCAATGAGAATAGACTCTGCCTGCTCTTGTCAGGACATCTGACAAGAACAGCTTAAGGACCCTGAGTTATGTTTGTTGCCAAAAGATTTACGGAAGGACACCCAGATTAGCTTAGTGCAAGAATGATTATCCATTGATCTGGCTACCAACTTGCTGATATATGAAGGCAACAGGATTGTCTTGCAAGCAAGCTTACAGAGAACTGTACTGGAGTGTCTTCATTATAACAAACCAACAGGTCACCTGAGAGATGAAAAGACACAGAACCAGGCATCTAACAGATTGCTTTAGCTGGCATGGCTGCAGATGTGAAGGGCTGGGTGCATTTCTGCTTTCCCTATCAAGAAAGGAAAGCATCAGCAAGAAAAGGAAGAACTCATTTAGAGGAAATACCCCATCTAGTGAGCCTGGGAGTTCATACAAATTAAAAAGAAGCATTACCAGAAACTCTTGCTGGAAATCAGTATTTGCTGGCAGCATATGACATTTTCTCAAAGTGTGTGCTGTCACAGCCATGAAAGGATAAAAGAACTTAGAGTGTAACAGATAAATTGATAAAACATGGAGTGTTGTAGTTTGGCCCATCAAGCTGCATTTATAGTGATCAAGGAAGGAATTTGGACTGTTATTGTTACATATGGTTGTCAATATCTCCAGATAATCAAAGTGAGGCCCAGTGCTATTCAATATTTTTTATCAATGGCCTGGAAGGAAACATAAATAATTGTAAATAACATTTGCAGATGACACACTGATCAGTGGAAATCTAAACAACAATGAAGACAGGTCACTGATACAGCAGTCTGAATTGGTTGGTTAGCTGGATGCAATTAAAGAATATGTTTTAATTATACCTAAATGCAATGTCATACATTTAGGAACAAAAGATGTGGACCATACTTCTAGGATGGGGAACTATCCTGGAAAGCAGTAATTGCAAGAAGGATTTAGGGGGTTTGTTGCAAGGCAGAGGTTTTAAAAACCTCTGCTGCCTGCTAAAGACCCTGCTTCCCTGCAGTGTGGCTGGGTTAAAGGGCTAAAACCCTGAGCAGGGAGCCCAGCTGAAGGCACTAATTATGGCAGGCTCAGTGCAACCTACTGAGCGAGGTGGAACCACTGGGGCTGATGACTGGGGAAGAGTATAAACCCAGGGAAGAGCTCAGAGAAGTGGGGCTAGCCAGGCAGGAGGACAGGGCGGGATCTAGCCCTGTCTCCGCTGGTTGAGACAAGCCTCAAGGGGCCAGAGGACCTGGTGAGAGATCTGTGAGGGGCCTGATTTTGGGGAAGTTGGGACTATATCAGCACTGTAAATAAAAGAGTACAGGTGAAGCACCAGAGTGGAGTGTTTGAGACCTTTTCTTTCACCAGCCTAAGGACGGGGCACAGGGACTAGGGGAAGGAAACCTGTGCTGCCCCGTGACAGGATTATTATAAATAACCAACTTAACATGAGCTCCCAGTGCAATAATATGGCTAAAGGAGCTAATGCAATCCTTAAGTATTGTGACGGAGTCAGACCAGAAGGATACAAGAGAGTGCTGGAAGGCAGGTATATTAGTCTCAGGATGTGCAGGTCCCTGTTCCCTGGATAGCCAAACAAAGGCTACTCCAGGCCAATCAAGACACCTGGGGCCAATTAAGAACCTTCTAGAAAGGAGTAGAAACAGCTAGCCTGATTGGGACACCTGAAGCCAATCAGGGACTGGCTGAAACCAGTTAAAAGCCTCCCAGTTAGTCAGGTGGGCTGTGGGTGTCAGGAGCTGTGGAAGGAAGTTGTGCTGTTGGTGAGACTGAGTGGTGGACAACATATCATACTGAAGGAAGGAGGCCCTGAGGTAAGGGTGAAGTGGAGTTTGAAGAAGCAGGGACTGCTGTGGAGAAGTAGCACAGGAAATTGTATTGTGTTTTATGGATAAAAGGTCAGCCATCTTAGCTGATACTATTAGGGTCCCTGGGCTGGAGTCCGGAGTAGAGGGTGGGCCCGGGTTCCCCCCTTTTCCATCTTCCATACTGGCCTGTGATGAAGGTAACTCACTAGGTGGTGACTCTTGCCAATTACACTGAGAAAGGGAGGTCACTCTGGGGCCTAGATGAGTTTCTGAGGCCCCTAAATCTGCCAGGAAGCACAGATCCCACAGGACCCACAAGTACAAACTTGGAGCTTTGTCACAGTATATAAATAAGAGAATATTGACAAGGAACATGGAGGTGGTATTATCTCTGCATATGGTGCTGGTGAGACCATTACTGGATACTGTTTCTAGTTCTGGTGCCCATATTTTACATAGGAAATTGACAAATTGGAAAGGGTTAGAGCAGAACTACAAGAATTATTCAAGGTCTGGAAAATACTCCTTACACTCAAAGACTCAAAAGAGCACTTAGTTTATCAAAGAGAAGGTGATTATGTGATTTAATTACAGTCTAGCGAGGGCTTATACAAAGAGAAGACATCTGATGCGATACTACTACTGCAGAGAAGTAATAATACTACATACTACTGTGGAGAAGGATTTGGAAGAGCCCTCTGAGGGAAGGTATCAGGAGGAGACCCCATTGGCTGGAAGGCATGGAATGCATTGTTCTAGGAATGCAGGTTCCATGACCACCATTCCCAAGAGGAAGAGAAGGGGGGACTCCCTCCTAAGGGGGATGTAGTCATCCCTCTGTGGACCAGACCGAGAGACTCGAGAAGTGTGCTGATTACCTGGAGCTAGAATCCAGGATGTGATGAAGTGTTTGCCAAGACTAATCAAGACCTCAAACTGCTACCCCCCTTCCTACTTCTCCACGTGGGCACCAGTGATACTACCAAGAATGACCTTGAGCAGATCACTGCAGACTATGTGGCTCTGTGAAGAAGCATAAAGGAGTATGAGGCACAAGTGATGTTCTCGTCCATCCTCCCTGTTGAAGGAAAAGTCCCAGGTCAGAGCCATCGAATTGCAGAGATGAATGTGTGGTTATGCAGGTGGTGTCAGAGAAAGGGCATCCAGAGTATTGCATCCAGTTTTGGACCCCCTACTACAGAAGGGAGGTGGATATATTGGAGAGAGTCCAGCGAAGGGCAATGAAAATGATTGGGGGCTACGGACATGACTCACAAGGAGAGGATGAGGGAACTGGGGTTATTTTGTCTGTAGAAGAGGAGTGAGGGGGGATTTGATACCAGCTTTCAATTACCTGAAGGGGGGTTCCAAAGAAGATGGGGCTAGGCTGCTCTCAGTGGTGGCAGATGACAGAACAAGAAGCAATGGTCTCAAGTTGCAGAAGGCGTGATCTAGGCTTGTGTAGTAGCATGATGACTCACCCCTCTGGCGCCTCCTGCTGGCCATCTGGGAATTAGCTCACTAGCCCTTGGAGTGCCCTCTCGCTGTCCGCTGGCCCCCATATCTCTCCCGGACCCTATTATCTGGGGTGTTGTGTCCTGGCAATACCCCACACTCTGCCTGCATCTCCCCTTCCTGGGGAACCCCCATCCCACTATCCCCACCTTGCCTAAATCTGCAGCTACTGCTAATCATCCTCAAGCCCCCGCTCCCTGGGGCAGTGTAAGAGCCAGTCATAGGCAAGGGGGGTTTGGCCCTGCTGCCTTTCCCGGCAACCCAGTACCTCAGTGGGCATTGGACTAGGCCTGGCAGCCTGGGGAGTTGCCGGTCTGGAGCTCCCCAGCTCCTCTGGCCTTTTATAGACTCATAGACTTTAAGGTCAGAAGGGACCATTATGATCATCTAGTCTGATCTCCTGCACAATGCAGGCCACAGTCTCACCCACCCACTCCTGCAATAAGCCTCTCACCAATGTCTGAGCTATTGAAGTCCACCAATCATGGTTTAAAGACTTCAAGGTGAAGAGAATCCTCCAGCAAGTGATCCATGCTGCAGAGGAAGGCGAAAAACCTCAAGGGCCTCTGCCAATCTGCCCTGGAGGAAAAGTCATTCCTGACCCCAAATATGGTGATCAGCTGAACCCTGAGCATGTGGGTAAGACTCACCAGTCAGACACCCAGGAAAGAATTCTCCATAGTAACTCAGATCCCATCCTATCCAACATCCCATCACAGGCCACCGGGCCCATCTACGACAAATAGTCAAGAATCAACTAATTGCCAATATTATGTTATCTCCTTCAAAAACTTATCTAGCTTAAACTTGAAGCAAGATATGTCTTTTGTCCCGACTGCTTCCCTTGGAAGTCTGTTCCAGAACTTTACTCCTCTGATGGTTAGAAACCTTCGTCTAATTTCAAGTCTAAACTTCCTGATGGCCAGTTTATATCCATTTGTTCTTGTGTCCACATTGGTACTGAGCTTAAATAATTCCTCTCCCTCCATGGTATTTATCCCTCTGATATATTTATAGAGAGCAATCATATCTCCCCTTAGCCTTCTTTTGGTTAGGCTAAACAAGCCAAGCTCCTTGAGTCTCCTTTCATAAGACAGGTTTTCCATTCCTCAGATCATCCTAGTAGTCCTTCTCTGTACCTGTTCCAGTTTGAATTTATCCTTCTTAAACATGGGAGACTAGAACTGTATTTCAGATGAGATCTCGCCAGTGCCTTGTATAATGATACCAACACCTCCTTATCTCTACTGGAAATACCTCGCCTGATGCATCCCAAAACCGCATTAGCTTTTTTCACGGCCACATCACATTGGTGGCTCATAGTCATCCTGTGGTCAGCCAATACTCCAAGGTCCTTCTCCTCCTTTGTTACTTCCAGTTGATGTGTCCCCAGCTTATAACTAAAATTCTAGTTATGAATCCCTAAATGCATGACCTTACACTTCTCACTATTCAATTTCATCCTATTCCTGTTACTTCAGTGTACAAGGGCATCTAGATATTCCTGTATGATATCCCAGTCCCTCTCTGAATTGGCAATACCTCCCAGCTTTGTGTCATCCTCAAACTTTATTAGCACATTCCCACTTTGTGCCATGATCAGTAATAAGATTAAATAAAATTGGTCCCAAAACCAATCCCTGAGGAACTCCACTGGTAATCTCCCTCCAGCCTGACAGTTCGCCTTGCAGTATGATGCGCTGTTGTCTCCCCTTTAACCAGTTCCTTATCCACTTTTCAATTTTCATATTGATCCCCATCTTTTCCAATTTAACTAATAATTCCCCATGTAGAACTGTATCAAATGCCGTACTGAAATCTAGGTAAATGAGATCCACTGTGTTTCCTTTGTCTAAAAAATCTGTTACTTTCTCAAAGAAGGAGATCAGGTTAGTGTGGCACGATCTACCTTTTGTAAAACCATGTTGTATTTTGTCCCAATTACCATTGACCTCTATGTCCTTAACTTCTTTCGCCTTCAAAATTTTTTCCAAGACCTTGCATACTACAGATGTCAAATTAACAGGCCTGTAGTTACCTGGATCACCTTTTTTCCCTTTCTTAAGAATAGGAACTATGTTAGCAGTTCTCTAGTCGTATGGTACAAAACACCTGAGTTTACAGACTCATTAAAAATTATTGCTGATGGGCTTGCAATTTCATGTGCCAGTTCCTTTAATATTCTTTAATGGAGATTATCTGGGCCCCCCAGTTTAGTCCCATTAAGATGTTTGAGTTTGGCTTCTACCTCGGATATGGTAATATCTACCTCCATATCCTCATTCCCATTTGCCATGCTACCTTTATCTCTTAGATCGTTCTTAGCCTCATTAAAGACTGAGGCAAAGTATTTGTTTAGATCAGAGGTCTCAAACTCAAATGACCACGCGGGCCGCATGAGGACTAGTACATTAGCCCAAGGGCCGCATCACTGACATCCGCCCCCCACCCCCTGCTGCCTCTGGCTCTGCCCCCACTCCTTCCTTTCCATGAGGCCCTGCCCCTGCCCCACCTTCTCCCACCCCTTCCCTGCCCCCATTCCAACCCAATCTTCACAACTAGGCTTTCCCCCCAGTCTCTCCTACTGTCTCCCACACAACTAATCCCCTAACAAAGGCTCTCCTCAATCTCCCTGCTACTGCCTACACTGTCACACACTTTCACCCCAAGGCTGTCACCTCCCTCCCTTCTACTACTCCTCCCATACACTGTCAACCCCCACCTTCGACTCAGACTCTCCCCTCCCTCCCTCTTTCCCCATCACACCAACCCCCACCTTAACACCCTGCTTCTCCTACACTCCGCCCCCACAGAGTCATCACCAGCTCCCCATCACACCCCAACATGCCCCACAACTGCCCCTTTCCCTCAGAAGAATGCTGCACACCCTCCCCAGAGTGCAGGGGGCAGTTTCTGGGTATTCGCACTGGCAGGGGGTACAGCAGCCAGCACTGACAAGCCCCCCTGTCACTACTACCCCCCACTCCACTCCTAGGGACCACAGACAACAATCCCCAACCCTGAAGTGCAGGGTGGAGTGCCCAGGAGCCCCCAGGTATTACCTTTACTGGGGGACTGCTCCCACCACCTCAGGAGAGTGGGGCAGACTCAGAGGTGGAGAAAGCCAGGAGCTCCAAGAGGGAGGTGAGCGCAGCAGGATTAGCTCTTTCCCTGCATCAGGCCATTTCTTTGCTTGGGAATTCTTTTTGGTCTGCTCCGACCACTTTAGCTGGTAGCATGGTGCGGGGCATTCTGGGATTAGTAGTACTGCTGGCTGGGCAGGCCCTAGGGTCCCAGTGGAACACAGCGGGGTGCAAACTACAACTCCCAGCACAACCTGGGAGAAGGAGGCCACATGGCCCTGTGTTGCCATGGGCACTTCTCCGAATACCTCCCCCAAAGCTCCCATTGACCACGCTTCCCAGTTCCCGGCCAAATGGAGCTGTGGGAGGCGGTGCCTTGAAGCCAAGACTAACACAGAGAGTTATGTGCCGCCCCTGCCCCAGGGGCTGCAGGGATTTGATTTCTGCCTGTTGGAGCCGCCCTAGGTAAGTGCGGGGGGGCTGCCAGGGGAGCGTGGTGGGCCGCAAATAAGAGCCCTGAGGGCGGCATGTGGCCCGTGGGCCACATGTTTGAGACCCCGGTTTAGATATTGGGCCATGCCTAAATTATCCTTAACTTCCACTCCATCCTCACTTTTTAGCAGACGTACTACTACTTTCTTTGTTTTCTTCTTATTTATATGGCTGTAGAACCTTTTACTATTGGTTTTAATTCCCTTTGCAAGGTCCAACTCTACTTGACTTTTAGACAGTCTTACTTTATCCCTACATGTTCTGACCTCAATAAGGGAGATTTCCTTGCTGATCCCTCCCATGTTCCATTCCCTGTATGCTGTCTGCTTTTTCTTAATCACCTCTGAGATGCTTGCTCAGTAGCTTGGTCTACAACTTCTGCCTATGAATTTTTTCCCCTTTCTTGGGATGCAGGCTTCTGATAGTTTCTGCAACTTTGACTTGAAGCAATTCCAGGCCTCCTGTGCCTTTAGATCCATAAGTTCTTCAGTCCAATACGCTTCCCTAACTAATGTCCTTAATTTTTTAAGGTTAGCCCTTTTGAAATCAAAAAATCCTAGACACAGATCTATTTTTGTTTATCCTTCCATTCAATTTGATCTGAATTAGTTCATGATCACTCAAACCAAGGTTGTTCCCTACAACCATTTCTTCAATGAGGTCCTCACTATTCCCCAAAATCAAATCTGAAATGGCATCCCCTCTTGTTGGTTCAGCAACTACTTTATGAAGGAACCCATCACATATCGCATCTAGGAAAATCTGAGCTCTATTATTATTATTACTACACTTATCCTCCAGTCTATATCTGGGAAGTTAAAGTCTCCCATGATCACGCAGTTCCCATTAGTATTTACTTCATTAAAAACATTAGAGGTCTCTAGCCATATCCAGTTTAGATCCCAGGGGTCTATAGCACACCCCAAGCACTATCCCAGGGGAGGCTTTAGTAGTTTACTTCCCCATTGTGATTTTTGCCCAGACAAACTTTGTCTTATCCATTCCATTGCTTCTTATTTCTTTACAATCTACCTCATTGTTGATATACAATGCTATTCCACCACCTTTACCTTTATTTCTGTCTTTCCTAAACAGGACATACCCTTCAGTAACTGTACTCCAGTCGTGACTACTATTCCAGCATGTTTCTGTTATCCCTGTAATATCTGGTTTCACTTCCTGCACCAGTAGCTTTAGGTCCTCCATTTTGTTACCTAGGCTCTTCGCATTGGTGTACAAACATCTTAATTTTTGCTGTTTGCCCTCAGTCACATTCTTTACCTGATGAGGCATGGACCTTCTACCACCAATATGACCTATTAGGCTGGTATCCACACTGCCCTTCCTCCTTATGTCCTTTCTCCTACGCACAGCTGAATCCTTTCTTACTTCATTTTCTTCCCTCTCCATGTTCAAATCAGGTGTGGCGATTACCTCAACATTGCAGGGAGGGATAGCTCAGTGGTTTGTGCAGTGGTCTGCTAAACCCAGAGCTATGAGCTCAATCCTTGAGAGGGCCATTTAGGGATATGGGCAAAAATCTGTTGGATGATTTAAATGGGGATTGGCCCTGTTTTGAGTAGGGGGTTGGACTAGATGAGGTCCTTTCCAACTAAGAGATTCTATAATCTCCCAAATTCTTAGTTTAAAGCTCTCTTATTCAGTTGTGGCAGCCCTGCTTCACTCCTAGTAACTTTTCTGCAGATAGCCAGGCCCTGCTCCCTCCAAGACTGGAGAGAGAGGAGCCTGGCTCACAGGCCAGCTGTGGCCTGACTGGGCTTCCCCAGTCAGCCCAGCTTAGCAGCTCTCGGCCCCAGCCTTCTCCCAGGGCTGACTTTAACCCCTTTTCTGCTGGAGTGAAACACTATTTCACTAGGAGGGTGGTGAATGGGTTACCTAGGGAGGTGGTGGAATCTCCAGCCTTAAAGGATTTTAAGGCCCAGCTTGACAAAGCCCTGGCTGGGATGATTTAATTGGTGGTCCTACTTTGAGCAGGGGCTTGGACTAGATCAGGGGTCTCAAACTGAAATGACCACGAGGGCTGCATGAGGACTAGTTCATTGGCCCAAGGGCCACATCACTGACACTTCCCTGTCGCTGTCCCCTGCCCCCACCCCCCACCCCCTTCCATGAGGTCCCAACCCTGCCCTGCCTCCTCCCCACTTCTCCCCCTTCGCTCCTGGAAAGTGCTAAGCGCCTGGAGGAGGCAGGGAGGAGGTGGGGGCACGGGGAGGTTGGTGGCTACAGGAAATTAAGTGGGGGGAGAGAAAGGGCATGAGGAGCTCGGCTGGCCACAGAAAATAACCCCGCAGGTCACGTGTTTGAGACCCCTGCCTTAGGTGAACTAATCCATCACCTAACAAATCTGAGCCTCATACTCAGCCTCAGTGTTACACATACAACGATGCAAAAGTCTAGTAAAAAAATATTTTTCACGGTGCATTGAGTCGTAGTGCCGATGCATGTTATACTCCTTGGGAACAGCAATCATTTGCTGACAAATAAGGCATTGAATTTTATCTTTTACCTCTGTGAAAAAATATAAATTCTCCCATTTATCTTGGAAAACGCTCTTTTCTTCCATGAATGTTCTTTTTTTTTTTGATGAAGTCATTTCCAAGCAGTTTTAATAAAATATATTCACTTAATAAGGCACCTCACTCAAAGGACCAAACAGGAACTTAGATTTACTTCTATTAAAGCACCCTCCTGGGCTGGGCTGCGCTCACACTCCACTCTTGCTCCGTCTCTTCCAACCCCTTCCCTGTCCCCTGCAAACCCCTTCCACAAAGTTCCCACCCCAACTTTGCCTGTCTCCTCCCCTAGTTCAACCCCTTCATCAAAGTTCTCACCCCTACTCTAGCCCCTCCCCACTCCTAGTGCAACCCCTTCCCCAAATCCCTGTCCCTTTCTCCCCCTCCTCCCCTGTGCACGAGGCTTCCCACTCCTGGCTCCTCCCTCCCAGAAACTGCTAAGCCGCCAGAGACCTGCCTGGGGGGGGGTGCCCCGGGGGGAGGTGGGGGGGGGGGGGGGCACGGGGGAGCTTGGCGGTGGCGCATTGCGGGCTGCAGGGAAGGGCTTGGCAGGCTGCATGCGGCCTGCAGGCTGCATGTTTGAGACCCCTGGACTAGATGACCTCTTTAGAATAGATGACCTCCTTGGAAGAAACCTGTGATTCTGTGATACTAGATGGTTCTTTAGTCTAGAGACATGTGAGCCAATGGCTGGATGTTCAAGTCAGCAACATTCTAACTGGAAATAAGATGCACATTTTTAATAGTGACTGTAATTAACCATTGGAACAGATTAGCAAGGGATGTGGTCAATTTGCCTTCATTTGAAGCCTTTAAATAAAGACTGGATCAATCTTGCTTTTAAATACACTATAATGCAATCACAAGCCATTGCCTGAAGTTAGCAAAGTTCTAACTGGAATAAGATGCCTATTTTAACAATAAATGAATAACCATTGGAACAACTCAGCAAGGGGTATCGTAAATCCTCCAGTACTTCAAATCTTTAATTCAGGATTTGCTGTCATTCTAAAAGCTATGCTTTTATGCTCTGCTAAAAGGTTCTGGATTAGATATGAGGAGGAGCATGTGAGGTTGTCTAGCCTGTGCAATGCAGGAGGACAGACTACAACATGATCATAGTGGTCCCTTCTGGCCATGAAATTTATGGACCCATGAATGGGAGGGGACATGTTTCACAGGATGGTGAATAGAGGAAATGAGTCTGTTAAAATACTGTCAAGCCAGTCTATGAAATGTCTGAGGACCCTTGAACTAAATGCTATGTGATTCTTTACTTTGCAAATCTTTGTGATGTGATTTTCATCTTGGTATTGGCCCCCTTTTATATTGATTTAGACTCACACTAATTTGAGAGCAGACAACAGTGGTCAGAGAGCTAAGCTGGAACTTCTACTACTGGTATGCTTATCTTTAAAGAGAGAAGTAAGTAATCTTCAGCCAACTGCATGCACTGTTCTGAGCAGAATCAGATGTGTGTGACTCATGTCCCTCTTTCCTGCTCCCTCTATACATTTGTTTGTAACAGTCACTTGGGGCACCTGGAGTTAAATTAAGTGTACGCTGTTTGGGACAGAGGTAGCCTCATACTATAGGTTTGAGCTGCACCCTGCACATTGAGGCTTGTTCTGAGTGCAGCCTCTGGTGTCACTGTAACAGAAATTCATAAAAATCAATCAATAATACCTAGTTTTTATATAGCGCTTTTCATCTGCGAGCACTTTACAAGGAGGTCAGAATAGAATGAATAATAAAGTTAATTCTGTCTTTTAAATAGAGGAACAGCTGAAAATATGATATATATATGGGCCAATCTAAGTGCTGCCCTGGAACCTATCCTGGACATCACTTTCTCTCTTGAAGAGATGGAACAGCTTAAAGAGATACAGCTTACAGACAAAAACCAGCATGATCAGATAGATCATACCCAACCAACCAGAGGTGAAATTTGGCTCTACTGAAGTCACTAGGAGTTTTGCCATTGACTTCAGTGAACTATTTTTCAGGGAGCCCCATTCCAGAGAAGAGTTCCTCACCTGGGAAGCGGTGAGAAGGAGATGACATCCCAAACATCCTTCTCCATATCCAGTCTCTGCACGCCACCATACACATCTCCCTTTTCATCCAGGCCACAGACCACGTAAAGCCTGGTCCCCACACTGCCTGCACCTGCTCTTTCAACAGGCTGAACCATGGGGCTCATGCTTTGCCATTGCGAGTCCATTAATGCCAGGCGCTCCACATCAGGGATTATCCCCTCATCCGTGCTCCCTCCAAGCACGTACAGATAGAGCCCAGCCCCTACGGCACAATGGCTGTTGCGAGACTGCTTCATAGCAGGCCCTTCCAGCCAGTTGTTGTCCCAGCAATTATAGATCAACACCCAGTCCACGCTGTACCACACAAACTCATCTCGGAAATAGCCTCCTGTCACAAAAAGGAAGTTCCCTGGGGATAGAATGGAAAGAAGTGTCAGGCAGAGGAATCTCTCAGCCATCCTCATGCATATCCTGCTGCCCACTTCCCCTCAAGCAATTTGCACATTTAGGCTTCCTTCCTTCAGCCTGATCTGTGTGAAGTCCCTTGCACCTGAGCAGGTTTTCCTTGGAATCAGTGGGGCTCCAGGTAGGTATGGAGTCTGTCTGTGTACATCAGAGTGCAGGACTGGAGTCTTAATCTCTCCTTCAGATTATAATATGGATGAATCATGTACAGTTTGCTGCAAATATCTGATAATCGGTATTTGAAATTTAGCTGCATTGCCTGCTTTGTGATTGGTCACATAAGTCAGATGGCCTTGTTTCTCTTCCCTGATAGGAGGAAGCTATCTCTAAAATAAGATTTTCTATAGAGTACTAAGCTTAAAATGTGCATTCCACAAGTATTCATCCCATTACAATTTGATCATCTCAAAGCCATCACAAAATGGCTGCAAAAATAGGCAGAGCTAATCTGCCCTTTAATTTGCACTGTCACACCAGTTTACAACATCTGTTTCAATATTTGCTCAACTGTGTCAGGCTAACAGAATATAGTGACTCTCCCATAAGAATAACACACTCAGGTCTGTGGAGTTATTTCTGAAGATCATCACTGTGACAGACAGGGCTCTGGCCCAAAAAGAGTTATCCTGCACAACTGATGTAAGTGGGAGTAGAGTCATAGCTTTAATGTTTATGTCCCATAGTCATCAAATTCAGAAGGAATGAATATTTCCTTTTTTCAGTCAAGTCCCCATACAAACCCCTTACAGCGAGACCACCAGGACTAAAGGGCTTTGAGCCAAAGAGAACTTTAGGTCTGAGTTAAGTCACTAACAACACTGATGGTTTAATGTGGGGAGAATCTAAGGCCACAGCAATCAAGACCCCAAACCCTAACTTCCTCTGAGTTTGCCCAGTTCTTGCTAGGTGCCACCTGCATTGTTTGCTGCAAAGAGTTCTCCTGTGTATATGTGCATCTCAGGGAGAGTTACCTACTGCTGCCACTGCATACTGGATGAGGTTCCTGCGTTGAAGTGGGGAGCAAAGATGCCAGGTGCCAGATTTAGGCTGAAACTGAAACAATTCTTGCTGCTCCTTGTCATGCTTCCCTCCCAGAACATATAGGGTCTCATAGCTCCTGCTTGTGCAAGGAGACAGCTCCATGTTCCTCCAGCTGAGCGGAAGACAGCTGTCTAACTTCTTTAGCAGCCTGACAGAGGTATCCTTCTCTCCAGTGTGTCTGCTTTGTCTCACCAAGATATCAAGGAAGGAAAGACTCAGGAAAGTTACCCTGACCTGCCCCACCAAGTCCAAGAAGGCTTCCTCTCTAGATGCCGGGTCCCGCATTATCCATTTCATCACAGTATCAAAAACCACATCCTCTCGGGGAACAAAGAGGTCATCATTTTGCAGGAGCTGCAGCAACATTTCTTTGGGAAGTGTCTCAAATTCTTCCTGAGAAGTCACTTCAGTCCAGTGCGTGAGAGCCACGCTGCGAGCTGATGCATGAAGCTCTGGACAGGCAAAGCATTGTGCGTAGGCCATTAGGCTCAGACAGTTGGAAATGTGCAACTCCCTCTCCAGGAACTTCTCGCACATCCTTTTCACTCTCTCAAACTGGAGGAAGTCAGCTGTTTCCAGCAGGCTGGTGACATTGTGCAGAGTTATGAGCACCTTGGCTGTGCGAGTGAACTCGAGAAGCAGTTGGAAAGTGTCTGCATCTACTCCTCTGATCACTATGTGGTATTCAGAGCTCTCTCTAGTGCCCCCAAAAAACATGGCCTCAAAATAGCGACTGTGGAAAGAGAGTGCACTGCGGTTGACCTGGAAAAGTCTCTGTCCAATCTCAAGAATAGTGTCAGGAACTGGTTCTGCCTGAAGCCCTTCTGGTTCCTGCACACAGTCCATGTTAGTTGTCAGCTGGAGGAGTTAAAATTAACTCAGCCCTTCAGCACCCTTTGCTCATGTGAGGTATCTGAAAGTGTGACTTCGATAAATATGGGATATGCCAGCCTTGTTCTAAAAATAGACCATGCTTCCTACACTCCTGTCTGGCTCCAATGTCTTTCCCACTCTCACTAAGCTTACTCTACCACCACTTCACTCAGCAGCTGCAGGAGTAAGGCTGTAAATCAATACTGAGGTTTTGTGGCTAGTTTATAAACCTAAAGAGCAAGAGGTAATAAGCCCCTTCAGAGGGGCTGATCAATTTCAGAAGCCTAATGGTGAGTGACTGAGTGGAAAAAAACCCTGCACACCTTAGACAAATTCCATAATTTAATAAGCAATAAAGAAATACTTAGCAGTTATACAGCAGTTTTCATTCAAGGTTTTACAAAATCCAGTTAACTAACCCTAACTACTCCCTGTGGGTGGATAGGCAACTGATCTCAACTCCTAAGGAAACTGACTCACAGACAGGTGAGGTGATTTGTCCTGCCCCCGAGGGTAAATCTTAGATTTGGCAAGAGCCCAGAACTCCCAGCCCCCGTTTCCACCACAATGAGGTTAAATGGTTTGACTAAACCACTGGGGGTCGTGGCAGCCCCGCGTGGCCAGGAGCCAGCCCCAGAAGCCCGGCGGCAGCCCCCAGGAGCCGGATGCTGCACTGGCCCTGGCCAGAGGAGTGCTGCAGCCAGAGGACAATTACCATCCGTTCGTATTTACATGGCAGCATAGTGGCAAAGGGAGTCCCAGGGGGCAGTCAGGGAGCAGGGGGAGGGTTGGATGAGTCAGGAGTTCTGGGCAGGGGACTGTCAGGGGGCAGAGATGTGGAGAGGGATCGGAGCAGTCAGGAGACAGGTAGCGGAGGTGAGGTTTGGATGGGTAGGGATTTCTGGGAGTCTTTTCAGGGGGCGGGGAATGTTGGATAGGTGTGGGAGTCTGTCTGGGGCGGGGTGTGGATAAGGGTTGGGGCAGTCAGGAGAAAGATTGGGGGTAGACCCTGGGGGGCAGTTAGGGTGGGGGGAAGAGTCTCAGAAGGAGGCAGTCAGGGGCAAGGAGCAGGGAGGCTTAGATAGGGGGTGGGATCCTGGGGGGCAGTTGGGGGTCCCAGGTGGGGGCAGTCAGGGGACAAGGAGCAGAGGGGTTGGGGGTTTTCAGGGGGAGCAGTCAAGGGGCAAGAAGTGAGAGGGAGGGGATGGAAGCAGGGTGGAGGTGGGACTCCCCACTGTGGGGGTGGGAGTCTCCTCTGTGTGGGGTTCATGCTCAAAAATATTTTACTGATAGAAGTGTGTGATCAAAAAAGTTTGGAGACCACCGGACTAAGCTCCAGCTGAGGAATTAATTGTGTGTTTTTAAACCACCAGATCTCTCTGCAGTTCTGGGAAGCAGAGGAAACTCAGAATGATGTGGGCTTCATGAAGTAAAACCAAAAGGAGCCAACCAGTGTTCTCAACTGCAGAAGGGCTGTTATAAAACAAAAAAAACAACTAGGAGTCATAACTTCCAGCTCTGTCTCTCAATCTGCAATTTAATAGTGGATAACACAAGCAACTAACTAAACTGAGGCACAGATCTAGGTGCCCTGGAATGGATCCAGATCCTACCACCACCACTCTATTTCTCACAGAGAGTAGTGTGAATGTTCTCTCCCTCACTGTTCCCAATTAGCTAGACCTTCACAGATGGAGGTATTTCTGCAAACTGAATGTGGCTCAGAAAGCCAGCTGCAGTAGAAAGTCCCCCTCCGCTCCACCAGCTAAGGAGAAACTGTCTCCTAGCATGAGGTTCATGTTTCTTTAGAACCCTTTTCTGAGGACCTTGGTCCAGAAATGTACTAGAGTCTTAATCTCTGAACCTCACTCTAACCAACCTGACATTATGGATTTAAATAAGTGGTCTTCAAACTGAGGTGTGCGAGACCCCAGCACTGCTGCTGAGCCCACCCAGGAGACCGCCAAACTCCCGGGCGGGCTATTTTGGTGCCGCTGAAATGCTGCCACGGAAAGCGAAAGCTTCCACTTTCTGTGGCGGCATTTCGGCGGACATACCCGCAGAGGGTCGCCAGACTTTTCCCTCCCCGGAAAGGGACTGCGGGGGGAAAAGTTTGAAGACCCCTGATTTAAATGATGCTGGGTTCTCTGATATAAGTCTGCCTCTAGAAATTTAAAATCCTTGCAGAACTCATACCAGGCTGCTACAGCTTGGAGACTGGGTTTCTGCACTTTAGAATCATAGAATATCAGGGTTGGAAGGGACCTCGGAAATCATCTAGTCCAACCCCAGCTTAAATCATCCATCAGATTTTTACCTCCTATCCCTAAATGGCCCCCTCAAGGATTGAACTCACAACCCTAGGTTTAGCAGCCCAATTATCAGGAGGTGTGAACACCAAGAGAGGAGAAACTGCTTTTGGTGTTCACACCTCCAGATCAGCTGCTAGAAGAGGGCCTCAACCTCTCTGATTGAGCTAACCTTGTTATCTCCAGCCTGCCACATATTTATACCTGCCTCTGGATACTTCCACTACATGCATCGACGAAGTGGGTATTAGCCCATGAAAGCGTATGCTCCAATACATTTGTTAGTCTTTAAAGTGCCACAGCACTCTGTCGCTTTTGCAGATCCAGACTAACACGACTACTCCTCTGAGTGTTATGTAGCTTCTTTTCATTTCCTTGCTTTGGTAGGTTTGCATCAGGTATGGTTTCCAAAGCTTTTTGTGTGTATCAGTTTACATAAGTCTGTAGGACAGAACCAGTTTTGTGGGTTTTCTGCAGAAGCCCCTGTACATTTGAGAGTTCTATAACATAGCATGTTATACAGGTAAAACTCCTCTCAAAGTTGTTAAAAGTATCACAATTACAGAAAAGAACTTAAAAAGATGATCAAAGCTGTGTGATCTAAGAACTAGCAAAAGCTTATAAAAACTAAAATCCGACACTTTCTCCCTGAAGTTTTACTTATATACACACACTGTTGAATTAATCTGCAGCTTCACATATTCAGACTAACATTCTAGTGACAAAAAAAACGGGAGATTTAGAAGCCCCCACTTTTCAAAATAGAGTCCATGCAGCTAAAAACAAAAAAAGAGTAATTTTATTTCAACTCCTACCTTAGCAAGACTACATAACCAAGTTCCATTTAAAGAACAAAGTTTATCTTCAGAGCCATGCAAAATCATGTTCAATGGAGCTGCCCAGACCAAAGTTGTGCTTTTACATATATGAGCAGTATTGATGCTGCATGAGCCAGTAAGAACTCTAGCTGACTTTTTATGTTATGTTGAGTTTACCAGATTGGCTTTCCAGATTAAAATTGATATAATGGGCACAAAAGCAGCAAACTAGCCTTTTAAGAGATTTTATTTATTCATAATTTTTCCAAAGTTTTCCCATGTATCATGTATAAAGTTTAGAAATGCATAGTTACAAGTCAACAAGAAGAAAACACAAGTGGAATATGAGTATGTGTGAAAAGTAACCTAGTACTACTAGACTGCCTACAGTACTGTGACAGGGTGCTAGCAGGGGAACTGTAGCAAGCCCTCTGTCACCCCAGCTACACTGAGGAAAGGTGAACTGGAGCTGGGGAGGCCACCTGGCCCTGACTGGCAGAAGAGGACCAGCTGCTGTCTCCGCAGGCTGTGGCTGGTTAAAAGCCTGAGAGGAAGGGAGTGGGGTGGGGGGCTGGACAGGAAAGGTACCTGCAAAGGAGGTGGAGGAGCTAAGGAGAAGGGAAGCTGCTCCGAGGGGAAGCAGGAAGGACTAGCCTGCCCTTCTCTCCTGCTGAGGGGAAGAGAGAGGAACTTTGTACATATTATGACTGTGAAGGTAGTGGGAGCACAGCTTGTACAATAAAACACAGGTGAGCACTGCAAACTGGGTCTCCTGAGTGACTTTCTGGAACAAACGGGCAGGAGCCAGGAGGGCCCTGCAGGAACCCTGTTACAAGTAGAAAACTAAATTTTAAAATAAGCATACAGGACAAAACCAACATTTCTTCCCCATGTTCCAATCTACCATATAGAAAAAAACAGGTAACTTCAGCAGGTTTTAGGTCACTCAGCTAATCCTGAAATTTGATGAGGCTACTCAGCACAGATGTCCCTAGGGAAGACTGACTTTACAAATTCCACCAGAGGCAAGGTTTGGAACAACAGCCAGAAATGGACAGATTCCATTCTTTGCTCTGGTGTTTATAAAGAATGGTAACAAGTCAGTAAACACTCAAATTCATTTCCCTATAAGCAACAGCGTGGGCAGGCAGATTAGAAATCACTACTACAGAGCCTAAGATGCTCTATGAAATGGTCCCTGCCTAGGAAGTCTGCTGCCTAGAGGAAAAACAGAATGGAAAAAAACCAGACCTGAAGAAGAACTCTATGTAAGCATGTCTCTCACTAATAGACATTGGTCCAGTAAAAGGTATTACCTCACCCACTGTGTCTCCCTACTATGAAATCTTGTTCTAAGGGGTATTTAGTCAGTCTTTTAGACCCAATCTTCATGCATGTTTGCTAGCTACCACTACTATTAGTTCCAAGCAGTCATTTTAAAACCAGAATAGAGAAAGGGATCCTTGTATCATTTAAGGACTTCAGTTTGAACACTGACTACAGCTGTAATGAAGTTTTTCTTTATTGAACAAAATTAGATCTTATTTTGTAGTCATCATTCCGTGTTCCTGCTATAACCGGTGGCAAATGGCAAAGTAAAAAGGTCCTTCTGTCCTTTATAAAACAAACATTAAAAAAAACAAACTATTCCCCAAAATGGGAAGGTTTCTCATACACTGTTCATTATCTCCAATGATTTGCAACCTTAAGGCTTCAGTGAGTTCTAAGAAAATGTTAGCCCTCCTGCTGTTGAATGAAAGGGTTTGGAATAGCTTCCATGCCATCCTGTGGACAAATAAGAACCACAGATGTTCCTCTGCAAACCACTAGTCCTAACTGACGGGTATCCTCTGTTAGTTTGTATTGGTCATCTGGATCTGAAAAAACAAACAAACAAAAAAAAACCCACACGAGGGGCTTAGGGTTACAATGACAGCATAAAGAAAAGAAACAGAATTCAACCTGCTTAAAAGACATACACAGCTCCCTTCACCCCCCGGGTTTCTCTGCATTATTTTATAGAGTAGAAATTAAATTTCCTCTGTCATTCTTCATATAATCATAGGACTGGAAGGGACTTGAAGAGGCATCTACTTCAGTCCGCTGCACTAATGGCAGGACTAAGTATTAGTTTTATAACTTTTAGTTCCGATTAGTACCTCTTTAACACTCACTTTGTTAGTCTTTTCTTTCTACATTAAACTTATTTGTATATTAACCATTTTCCTAAAATTTTTACAGTATTAGCAAAAGTGTGTCTAAGTTCTAAGGTCCAGCATGTTGGTTCTTAACCTGTGAATGACTGGTATTCAGCAATTTCAGGACTGTATCTAATTATCCTCAGGATCTCCAAACCTGTGGGAATCCAAATGTACACAGAAAAGACCCCTCAAGCTAATAAAAAATGTCTAGAGCCATAAAAAAAACCTGGGTGATCAATAAGGAATATTTGTTATGGCACATGGGTTCTGTAATGACCACTAAAAAAGGTTTTTACTCATTCAGAACCGTCAGTTGTCATAGCTGTAAGTAATAGTGACAAAACTAGTGATTCCCTTTTATTCAGTCAAGTAAATTGAAGACTACAGAAGAAATTTCATTAGTAATTAGAAAAACAAGAATACAAGATAAAATTATCATGGGAAAATATTTTTTCCCCTCCCCATAACTAGCTTTTGATCTCATAACTTATTAAAAAAACAGGAACTGGAAGTCAGATTGGTAGGATGCTGATACTCTGCACTCCCCGGAGAACGAGGAGAGAGAGAGAGAAACAGAGGCACAAATGTGGCAATGTATCTATTCTTTATTTTGCATAGTGCTGTACTAATCTGATAATCTTTGATTAAATAATTCCACTGGAAGCCTGTTATTTAACTATTGTGACTCATTAGTAACTACAAACATGCAACACACCTTAAAATGAAGCTGATAACTGAGGATTCAAAGCTGCACATATCCTGTGCTAGAACAATGTGAGATATAATGTGTGGACGCAGGTGCATTCTAATAATCTTTGTACAAAGTGTGTCCTGCAAGGGATCCCTTAAACTCAATTTACTTGTTGGTGTTCTCATAAAATGTGTGTGACAACATTGTATGTGAAGTTATAAGATAGTATGTTATAAGATTCCATTGTTATTAACATATATTCCAAACTGAGGCTGGCTAATGGGTCTGTCTCGAACACAGGAATACATGCTCTGTTTAATTTGCATTGAAGCAGTAAACGGAGTCATCATATAGGAAGGGTAGGCAAAGAAGCCTCACATAGGTGAGGACAAGCAGAAGGGAATATTCTTTCCTATAGACTGTCTTCTGAATCTCAGCTGGAAATGCTTTCTAAGAGGGGGACCGACAGTAAAAAAAAAAATGAGGGACAAACACCCTAAGGCACATCATCTCTCTCTGCCCATCAATTCACTGCAGCAAAAGGAAGCAACCAATGAACTGGGGAAGGTTCTGACTTAGAAGTTGGTCTGTAAAACTGCTGAGAGCATATGGTGAGAAAAACTTTGCTTTGAATTTAATATAGTTTAAGTTATGCACCAGTTGTGTTTTATTCTTTATTTTTCTTGTAACCATTTTGACTTCTATTTCTCATTACCTGTACTCAACTACAAAGAGATAAATTGTGTTTAATAAACTTATCCTGTTTTATGTACTCCAGTGTGTTTACTCTCAAGTGTCTGTGAAACTCCATTTGGGGGTAACCAGGTCTGTGCATATTATTCCTATTAAACAAATACAAACATTATATGAATTTGTATGGTCTTAGAAGGCTGGGAAATACAAGACATGCATGCACGGTGCGGGGGGAAGAAAATCTACAACTGGGAGTGCGGTGGGGTCACCTGCAGTAGAGCCAAGGTGTGGCTGCCTGCCTGCCAGAATGCAGCACACACACAGACATAGCTGGAAGTGACTTGCATGCTGCAGACTGTGTGTGAGCAGTCCAGACTAGAAGCTACAACAGCAAAGGATTGTTAACAGCACCCAGGGTTAGGAGGCAGGGATTATATGCTAGGTCCATCCAAACTTGTCATATAAATATATCATAAATGGAAAATGAGAAGCTGACTAATGAATTTAGATCAGAAGTTAAATAGCAAAAAAAAGAAAAACTGATAAGGGAAGCAAAGGGACACAAGGAGAAATCCATGACCAGCAGCATTAAGGACAATAAGGAGTGGGTTTTTTGGTTTGTTTTTTTTTCCTCCCCAGAAAATATTTTTTTTAAAAAAAAACAAACAAAAAAACCAAAGAAGAATCCTGCCAATGGAACTGATCCATTACTAGACAAGTGGTAGAATTACCAATAATGCAGAAAAATTCAATAAGTATTTGTTCCATTTTTCTCCAAATACAGATGATGCGGTCTTAGCAGATGGGGATGGTAACACACTTTCCATTCCAGTAGTATCTCTGCAGAATGTCAAAGAGAACCTGCTAAAGTCAGATTTATTAAAAATCAGCAGGTTTAGATAACTTGCATCCAAGAGTTTTAAAAGAGCTGGTTGAGGAGCATGCTAGACTATTAATGTTGATTTTCAATAATTCTTAGAGCACCGCGGAAGTTCCAAAAGACCAGAAGAAAGCTAATGTCATACCCATTTTTTAAAATGGTAAACGGATGACCTGAGTAGGTCAAGGCCTGTCACCCTGACACGGATTCTGGGAAAGATAATGAAGCAGAAGTCATACAGGACTCAATAAAAAATAGTGCAAGTAATGCAAATCAACAGATTTATGGAGAATAAATCCTGTCAAACTAACCTGTTTTATTTTTTTATTTTTTTTAATATTACGAGTTTGGTAGTTTATGTTGATAGTGTTAATGGAATACAGAGACTTCTGTTAGGCATGTGACTTGGTATTGCACAAATTTGATTAAAAAACAGAGCAACTAACATGGAACACATTAAATAGCCAGTTTTTAATTCAACTGATAAATTTCAAAAAGTGACTAAACAGGGAGTCATAAAGCAGGTGTTTCTCTAGTGGGGTCCCATATTTCTGTTTTTGAACCTATGCTGGAACATTTTTATTAGGACTGTTGATTAATCGCAGTTTAATTACACTGTTAAATGCTAAATAGAATGCTAAAATCTCCAACTTTAAAAATCTCTAAGGCCCAGCTTGACAAAGCCCTGGCTGGGATGATTGAGTTGGGGTTGGTCCTGCTTTGAGCAGGGGATTGGACTAGATGACTTCCTGAGGTCTCTTCCAACCCTAATATTCTATGAATACCAACTGAAATTTATTAAATATTTTGGATGTTTTTCTACATTTTCAAATACATTGATTTCAATTACAACACAGAATACAAAGTGTACAGTGCTCAGTTTTTGATTACAAATACTTGCACTGTTAAAATGACAAATAGTATTTTTCAATTCTTCTCATACAAGTAGTGAAGTACAATCTCTTTACTTTGAAAATACAACTTACAAATGAAGATTTGTTGCTTTTTTCCTTTATAAATCTACTCAGTCCTACTACTTGTTCAGTCAACTGCTAAACAAACAAGTTTGTTTACATTTATGTGAGATAATGCTGCCTGCTTCCTATTTACAATGTTATCAGAAAGTGAGAAAGGGCATTTATATGGCACTTCTGTATCTCATAGAATAGCAGGGTGGGAAGGGACCTCAGGAGGTCATCTAGCTCAATTGCCTACTCAAAGCAAGACCAATCCCCAATTAAATCATCCCACCTAGGGCTTTGTCAAGCCTAACCTTAAAAACCTCTGGCATTGCAAGGTATTTATGCACCAAAATAGGCCAAACATTTGTATGCCCCTTCATGTTCAGCCACGATTCCAGAGGACATGCTTCCATGCTGATGACACTCATTAAAAAAAAAATAATAATGAATGAATTAATTTGTGACTGAATTCCTTGGGGGAGAATTGTATGTCTCCGGCTCTGTTTTACTCACATTCTGCCATATATTTCATGTTATAGCAGTCTCAGATGATGAAGCAGCATGCTCATTTTAAGAACACTTTCACTGCAGATCTAACAAAACACAAAGAGGGCAGATTTCTAAAGATAGCTACAGCAGTGGATCCAAGGTTTAAGAATCTGAAGTGCCATCCAAAAATCTGAGAGGAATGAGATGTGGAGCATGCTTTCAGAAGACTTAAAAGAGCAGCACTCCAATGTCGAACCTACAGAACTCAAACAACCTAAAAGGAAAAGTAACCTTCTGCTGGTGGCCTCTGACACAGATAATGAAAATGAACATACATCTGTCCACACTACTTTGGATTGTTATTGAGCAGAACACATGCCCTCTGGAATGGTGGTTGAAGCATGAAAGGACATATGAATCTTTAGCACATCTGACATGTAAATATCTTGCAATGCCAGCTACAACAGTTCCAAGTGAAGGCCTGGCAGCTTTACCTCCTGCAAATGTAAAACAAATTTGTTTGTCTTAGTGAATTGGCTGAACAAAAAGTAGGACTTGTAGGTGCTAAAGTTTTACATTCTTTTGTTTTTGATTGCAGTTTTTTTGTACACAATTCTACATTTGTAAGTTCAACTTTCATGATAAAGAGATTGCACTACAGTACTTGTATCAGGTGAACTGATACAAATATTTGTAATCAAAAATAAAGTACTGTAAAAAAAGTGAGCAGTGTACACTTTGTATTTTGTGTTGTAATTGAAATCGATATATTTGAAAATGTAGAAAAAATCTAAAAATATTTAAGTGATATTCTATTATTGTTTAACAGTGGGATTAATCACAATTTTTTTAATCACTTGGCAGATCTAATTTTTTATCAATGACTTGGAAGAAAAACAAAACCCAACACCAATAAAGTTTGCACATGACACAAAGTTAGAGTGGTGGCAGATAAAGGTCACTGATTTAGAGAGATGTGATCTACTATGACTGAATAGATGCATCTAGAGGGCCATATATACAAGATGGGGGATGCTACCATGGAAAGCAGCGACTCTGAAAAAGATTTATTTTGGGGTGGGGGGCGTGTCACAGTGGATTATCAGCTCAACACATGCTCTTAGTTGGATGCTGTGGTCAAAACAGCTAATGCTATCCTGGGATCCATGAATAGGGGAATGTTGCATAGGAGCAGAGAGTTATTTTACCTCTATATCTGGCACTGGTATAATCACTGCTGGAATACTGTGTCCAGATCTGGTGCCCACAATTCAAGAATGGTGTTGATAAACTGGAGAGGATTCGGGGAAGAGCCACGAGAATTATTAAAGGAATAAAAAAAACCCATGCCAAATAGTAGTGATGACTCAAGGAGCTCCTTCTATATAGCTTAACAAAGACGATTAAAGGAAGACTTGATTAGAGTCACAGAATATCGGAGTGGAAAGGGACCTCAGGAGGTCATCTAGTCCAATCCCCTGCTCAAAGCAGGGCCAACCCCTACTATCTACTTGGGGAACAAATATTTAATAATGGACTCTTCAGTCTAGCACAGTAAGGTATAACATGATCCTATGACTGAAAGTTGAACCTAGACTAGGGGTGGGCAAACTGTGGCCCGCAAGCCATTTTTATCCGCCCCACTCCTGGGACCAGCGGGCTGGGCTGCGGGGGCCCTGCGCACTCCCGGGGCTGGTAGCCTGAGCCACGGGGGCTCCGCGCCCGGTTGAGCATGGTAAGCAAGTTGGGGGGGGGGGCGCGGCGGCAGGCAGGGAGCAGCAAATGGGTGGGGGTCGGAACCAGGCTGTTTGGGGATGCACAGCCTTCCCTACCCGGCCCTCTGCACAATTTTGAACCCCAGTGTTGGCCCTTGGGCCACAAAGTTTGCCCACCCCTGATCTAGACAAATTCAGATTAAAAAAAAAAAATAGGCGCTTTATTTCCAAACGATGAGAATAATTAACACTGTGTTGTGGTGGATTCTCCCTCACTAACTATTTTTATAATCAAGATTGTATGTTTTTCTAAAAGATCTGCTCTAGGAATTATTTCAGGGAAGTTCTAGGATACTAGAATACTAGGATACTATCCTGTACTAGTATCCTGTATCCTACTACTACTACCATCACTATCCTACTACTACTACTATCCTGTATACTAGGATACAGGAGCTCAGACTCCTATATAGATTATGACGATTGCTTCTGAGCTTGCAATCTATGAACTTTACTTTGAAGGACATACCATACAGATTCCTCAGATGGTAGAAAATAAAAGCTTTTATCAAAACGAGGCACCTAAGAACTGCTGTCCAGATGACAAAAGAACTCCCCAATCTCTAAATCATCAGTTTCAAAACACTAATCCTAGAATCTGTCTGGAAGTGTAGAGTAGCCCTAAAACTTCAGGAAAGACAGACATTTCCATATATAATTCCTCATTCACCCACCAAGAATTACATTTGCACATCCCTAGTATTTAGCCATAATGGAGGAGCGAGAAAAATTGTTCTCCTTGACCCAGGGGTGGGCAAGTTACAGCCCGCCGGCCACATCCGACACATGGGACTGCCCTGCTCAGCCCCTGAGCTCCCGGCCGGGGAGGCTCCCCCTGGTCCCTCCCCCACCTTCCCCAGAGCCACACCACCACGTGGGCAGCACTCTGCGGGCGGGTGAGGCTGCATGCTGTGTCTGGCTCCAACCAGGCCGCGTGACTGCCAGACATGCTGCTGTGAACAGCATGGTAAGAGAGCCGGGGGGGGGGGGGGGGGGG
>ML677376.1:12676649-12776731 GCA_007922305.1 Dermatemys mawii | reverse complement strand
TGCCTACCTATTTATACCTGCCCCTGGATACTTCCACTGCATGCATCCGATGAAGTGGGTATTAACCCACGAAAGCTTATGCTCTAAAATTTTAGATTTTATAGGGACAGTCCCAATTTTGGGGTCTTTTTAATATATAGTGTCCTATTATCCCCCACCCTGTCTTGATTTTTCACAGTTGCTGTCTGGTCACCCTAGGTCACTGCCAGCTGGTAGCACTGGGTGCATCCTGAACAAAAGACTTCTGAGGACTTGGCTACACTTACATTTTATAGCACTCTAACCGGGCTCCCAGTGCTCAGAGCTAATCCCCTCATGGAGGTGGATTACCAGGAGCACTGGGAGACCACACTTAATAAAATATCAGGGTTGGATGGTACCGCAGGAGATCATCTAGTCCAACCCCCTGCTCAAGCAGGACCAATTCCCAGTTGATGCAACTGATTTTTGCCCCATATCACTAAATGGCCCCTTCAAGGATTGAACTCACAACCCTGGATTTAGCAGGCCAATGTTCAAACCACTGGGAAATCCCTCCCACTTGCCCTTCAAAGCGCTGCCCCGGGAGCTTTCCCATGACAGTGCTTTGACGTTTCTAGTGTAGCCATGCCTTGTGTTGACAGATACTTTCAGGTGCACAACGTTTGTTCAAGATCAGTCAAAGCTGACATGTCCTTGATTTGCAGGAAGCCATGAAAACCATACTCCTGCACTACACAGAGATAGAAAATAGACTTGGAGACATCTGCAAAATGGGGTTCATTTATCAAGAGAGGCTTCTTCACCAGACCCCAATAATAAAATTACAATAAGGCTATGTCTATACTACCACTTAAGTTGGTATAACTTGTGTCTCAGCCCTGGTCTGGGGCGGCGGGGGAAGAGATCATTCTAAGATATGCAGCTTCCGCTATGAGAATAGCATAGTTGAAATAGATGTATTTCGATCGATTTACTGTGGCGTCTTCACGGTGCTGAGTCTACTACTGCCACTTTCCCATTGACTCCACCTGTGCCTCTCGTGGCAGTGGAGTACTGGAGTCGAGACTAGATGTGCTAAATCGACCCCTGATAGATCGATTGCTACTCGCCACGATCGGGCAGATACTGTAGACCAGCGGTTCTCAAACTCTCCAGAACCGCAACCATTTTTTGTTTAGCTGCCTGGCTGCACGACCCTTGTATGGCCACAGAAAAGTCACCGAATGAATTACTTGCGCATTTGGTGGCTTTTGGGCGGACATGCAGAGCACTCATGAGTGTCTGCCAAATCCGGAAATAATCACTTTGGTGAACACTCGGGAGCGCTTGCCATGTCTGCCGAAAAGCTGCCGAATGCACAAGTAATTCATTTGGTGGCTTTTCAGCGGCAGCAGCAGCTCGCGACTCCCAGTTTGAGAACCTCTGGTGTAGACATAGTCAGGGTGTGAATATGCCACCCCCTTAAGTGACATACGTTACATAAGAAAATGAGAGGCCGTACTGGGTCAGACCATAGGTCCATCTAGCCCAGTATCCTGTCTACCAACAGTGGCCAATGCCAGGTGCCTCGGAAAGAGTGAACCTAACAGGTAAAGATCAAGTGATCTCTCTCCTGCCATCCATCACTCCCCTCCCCCCGACAAACAGAGGCCAGGGACACCATTTCTTACCCATCCTGGCTAATAGCCATTAATGGACTTAACCTCCAGGAATTTATCTAGTTCTCTTTTAAACTCTGTTATAGTCTTAGCCTTCACAGCCTCCTCAGGCAAGGAATTCCACAGGTTGACTGTGCGCTCTGTGAAGAAGAACTTCCTTTGATTTGTTTTAAACCTGCTGCCCACTAATTTCATTGGGTGGCCCCTCATTCTTCTATTATGGGAACAAGTAAATAACTTTTCCTTATTCACTTCTTCCACAATTACTCAATTTTATATTGTGATGGGTTGGGATCACAGAAACCCCCTTAGAAGCTGCCACCCGAGGTGCCAAGGCTACTCCTGCCTCTGTTTTCCTGCCCAAACAGCTTAGGACCTCAGTACCTTGCCAGGTCTGAGCTGCGTCTCCCAACAGCTATGGGCTTGCCTGGAAACAGGCAGGAAGTATTCTTGCCTCTGACACTCAGATGCTCAACTCCCAATGGGGTCAAACCCTGAATAAATTTGTTTTACCCTGTACAAAGCTTATACAGGGCAAACTCAGATTGTTCGCCCTCTATAACGATAGAGAGAGATGCACAGCTGTTTGCCCCCCTGCCCCCGTACCAACGTGTACTCCAGGTTAAATAATAGGTAAAAAGTGATTTTAACAAAGACAGGAAGTAGTATTTAAGTGGTTCCAAGTAGTAACAGGCAGAACAAAGTGAATTACCAAATAAAATAAAATAGAAAAGGCAGATCTAACACTAATATAGTAAAAAGCCTCACCCTCAAATGTCACAGTGAATTTCTTCTTTGACTAATCTCCCTGTTAGTCTAGGTTCAGCTATGACTTGCACACCCCCTGCAGTCACTGTCCTTTGTTCCAGCTTCTAGGTATCCCTGGGTGGGGGTGTGGAGAGGCTGTTATTTAAGCCAGCTGAAAACAACATGGAGAAGTCTCCTTCCAGGGTTTATATAGATATTCTCTTGTGGGTGGAGACCCCCTCCTCCTTCCTATGCAGAATCCAGTTGTAAAATGGAGTTTCAGAGCACATGGTCCACTCATATGTTTGAGCCGGACTCCATTCATTACCAGCCAGGCCACATTCCTGGGGAAGCTCAGGTGTGGACGGGCGTCTACAAAGTTCATTGTTAGCTTGATTTGGCATTCACTGAGAATAGTTTTTTCTCAGAGAGCTGCTCAGCTGCTTTCCAAAGTCTGTTTACAACCAAGCACATGGATAATATTCATAACTTTGAATACAAAAACAGACACATACATACAAATACGATGAACAGATCCAGCAGATCATTACCTTTACATAGATATGTTACATGTAATATGTAGCAAAACCATATTCCAGTAATGTCATCCATATATTTATAGGCACCCCCTGATAAAGCCTTATGGGGTACACAGTCACATATATACCTCTATCATATCCCCCCTTAGTCTCCTCATTTCCAAGCTAAGAAGTCCTAGCCTCTTTAATCTCTTCTCATATGGGACCCGTTCCAAACCCCTAATCATTTTAATTGCCCTTCTCTGAACCTTTTCTAATGCCAGTATATCCTTTTTGAGATGAGACCACCACATTTGTACACAGTATTCAAGATGTGGGCGCACCATGGATTTGTATAAAGGCAATAAGATATTCTCCATCTTATTCTCTGTCCCTTTCTTAATGAGTCCTAGCATCCTGTTTGCTTTTTTGACTGCCATTGCACGGACGTTTTTAGAGAACTATCCACGATGACTCCTAATTAGTTGTACCTAAATTAGCCCCCATTATATTGTATGTAGCCTCCATCATATTGTATGTACACCAGCCTAAGCGCTTGTGTGAACAATGCTGTGCTGGCAGAAGAGTTTCTCCTGAAGCCGTAGCTACTGTAGCTCTTTGGGGACGGCATTATGCTCTCCCATTGGTTTAGACTGGCTATACTAGAGAGCTTACAGCTGCTGCATCAGTAGCCTAGATGTGGGAGGGAAGAGAGGTGTAAGGCTCTCTCGCTCTCCCAAGTGGAGGGAGACCCCTTGGGCCAGTCTGAACTGGCTGGGTCCAAGATCTGCAAGGAAGCCCAGAGTCCCACGATAGCAGTGGGGGGCTGCTAGTCTGGGCCCTTGGTACCTCAATGGGGTAATGCAGAAGCAGCATCTGTGAGATGCTTGGCTCTGGCCTGGGTGGAGCTCCGATAGCCAGCAAATACACAGTCTCTCAGGGCCAGCTTCAGCCAGGCAGGGTTCAGGCAGCCAGCAAGCAAACAGTACGGTCTATAAGGGGCTGGCTGTAGCCTGGGTGGGGCTCAGGCAGTCAGCAAATAAACAGTCTCTAGATAGGCTGGAGCCTGGGCTTGCAGGTGCTCAGGTAGCCAGCACACAAACAGTCTATGAAGGGCTGGCTATGGCCTGGGCGGGCTCAGGCAGCCAGCAGGCAAATAGTCTCTAGCAATGCTGGGCAAGGGAGCTCGTCTTCAGAGCCAGTGTTCCCTTGCTCAGGATAGGGGTCGGCTGACCCAGGGAGTGGGTACCTCTGCCATCCAATCGTTGTCTGGTTCTACCGGGTACACAGCGGCAGGTACTCCTGGCCAGTCAGCGTCAGGGGCTAGAGCACAGCTCAGGGTTGCATCTTCTCCAGGTAGCAGCAGGTCAGGCAGCATCTCCTCCTCCTTTGGTTCTCCCCTTACTGGGCTGCAGGGTTGGCCTTTTATAGTTCCAGCCCGGCCCCTGTACTTCTGGGATGGGGTGCAGGGCGGCCTCAGCTCCGCCCTCCAAGGGGTGTGTATGACTCCCTTGCTCTCCCAATGGGTTCTCTCCAGGTCAGGCTCCTTCTTTCCTTACCCAGCTGGAGTGCCTCCTCCCCAGGCTGCTACTGCTATTGCTCCATGGAGCTCCTTTTCCTTCCCCCCTCACTCCATCCTGCTGCTCCTGCCTGGAGTCCCCCCCGCACCATCCTCACTGTTTCCCTGTAGCTGCCGTTGCCGATTGGTGCTCCTCTCCCGGGCTGCCCTGCTCCTGCTGCTGGCCAGGTTGAGTTCTCTCCCCTGTAGGACTGCTGCTGAGTGGGGGTGGGCCTGCCAGCCTACCCCCGCCCCGCTGCCTCTGAGGGGAGAGTCCCAGACCCTGCTACCATCACCACTGCCATCAAGGGGCCCTCTCAGCTGGTCAGTTGCCTGCTGCTGCATGGAGGCCATCACCCCCTGTTGAGAAGGAAGAAGAGGAGGAGGAGGACGTCCACCAAGGACTCTGTGGATGGGGTTTGTAAGCCGGACTGAGTGACTTTGCCATCTCTGCTTTTGGGGTGGTGGAACATTTGTTGCTATTGTTGTGGGGAGCGTGGGGGAGGGGCACAGAGCCTTTCCCTTTTGCCCATCTGCTCCCCCACCCCTGACCACCACTCCCACCATTACCACTTCCCCCTCCACCAACCCATCCACCACCTGGACCTGCTCTTAGCCCCTCAACATGGGTATCGGCTTTCCTCCTCTCACCACCTGGGACTGTGCTCAGCAGTGAGCGGCAGAGACTGAGCTGTGCAGGCGCATGCACCCCACCCTGGACTTTTCCCAACCCCCACCGCTGCATTTATCTGGTGGGGGTCCCTCCCTCCTCTTTATCCCCTTGCCCCTGCCCATTCTGTGTTTTTTTGCCCCAGCTCTGCAGCCTGCCCTGCCCACCACCTAGTTTTCCAGAACATTCCTTTCTCTTAGATTGCCCTTCCTATCCCAACCCTTCAGCGTCTGTTCCTTGCCCCGCCCCAAACTTTGAGTTGTAGTTAGTTAGTTACTTAGTTAGTTGCCTGCCCCGCCCTTCCACCTACAGCCTCCATTTTGTGCTTTTGCTCAGGCTCCTTTACTCCCTGGTCCTTCCTTGTTTCCCCCAGTTCCTACCCCCTGTGCACCTGTGTCTCCCCCAATAAATGCCTATGCCCCTCCCCCTTTGTGTTCCCCCTCAATTCATTCTTCACCCCCCTGATGATATCATAGTCCACCCCCCCGCCCAGTGCAGCCAGAGGAGCTGGATTCCTGCCCCTTTACCTGAACTTCGTTTGTGCCCCTGCTAGTGCCCTCCTCCCCTGCTTCCAGCCTAGCGGGGAGGAGTGGTTGCTTCCCCCCTTCCCCCTCCATTGCCCTTGGGGCGCCCTCCTCCTCTGCCCGCAGCCCAGCCTGGAGGAACAGTTAGCCCCTTCCCCTCCTATCGTCCAGCCCCCTCTGTTAGACCCTCCTCTCCTGTCCGCAGCCCAGTGGGGAGGAGAGGTTAATCCTTTCCCCTTCCTCATACTTGTCTATTTCCCCTGGACCCTCCTCCCCTACCTGCAATCTAGGGGGAGGAGTGGTTCCCCTACCCCCCCTTTCTCCCACTCCTAGACCCAAGGGTGCCCTCTGCTCCTGCACACAGCTCTGCAGGGCGGAGGGCATAGCCCTTCCCCTTCACCCCCCTCCTCCTGTTAGTACCATCCCCTGCCCCCGCATTTCATTTAGCGGGGAGGGGCGGTCATCCCCTGTCCCTTCTCCTAGTGGGCCTCCTCCTGTACAGCATGGAGAAGGACTCTGTCCCTGGCTCTGTCCCTGCCCTTACCCCTCCTCCTGTCCCTCCTCTAGCCCCTGCTGAACCAGTGGCCACCCCTTTGCCACTGCCCCTGCCCGCCCCAGCGGCCAACCTCTCGACCGGCCCCAGCCCAGTCTCTGCTGCTGCTGTGGCCGCCCCTTCCACCGGCAAGAAGGGCCAGGGGAAGAAAAAGGATAAAGGCCTCGCTCTGAAGGCAAAACCTTCTGCAGGTGAGGCCGTCCCTCCCACTGTGGCTTCAACATCTACTGCAGCCCCTCCTTCCCCAGCTGTCCCCTTCACCAGCTCTGCGGGCCCTCAAGCCCACAGGGCATACACCCAGGTGACTGCCACCCCTCCGCCATGTGCTGCCGCGCAGCCTGCCCCAACCACCGCCTCTGCTACCATCTCTGGGGGCCGGGGCCCCTTCCATTCGTTAACCAGGAGGATCCGTTGCCACCTGGTGCCAGCCTTGCACCATGTCGAGACCTACATGGTGGCGCGGGTGGTGGGGCCCATGGCCATCGTGGTGGCCTCCAAGATGTACGGGAAGATGGTTTTCTTCCTGGCATCGGAGGCCATCGTGCAGGAGGCGGTGGAAAAGGGCATGAATGTTGAGGGGGGAGCGTCTTTGTTTCCCTTGAACTGCTGGAGGATCTGGGCGTACGGGTGGTCCTGACATCCGTCCCGCCCTATATCCCCGATGCTGCCCTATTGTCCGCCCTCTCCTCCCTGGGGAAACCTGTTTCCATCATCAACCCCCTCTCGTGAGGCCGCAAGGACCCCACCCTCCACCACATCCTGTCCTTCCACTGGCAGGTACAGCTGCAAGTGCTGCCAGCGACACGTGGCGGAGTGCCCCTGGAGGGTTCCTTTCTGGTGCCCTACCAGGGAGCTTATTACCGGGTCCATTTCAACGGGGGAGGCCCGGTGCTTCCTCTGCTGGGCGACGGGGCACGTCTGGAGGGACTGCCCCCTGGCCTGGCTGCTTTCCTCAGTGAACCATCCCTTTTCATGGGTACAAGCTCTGTTCCACTACAAATTTAGCAAGGAGGGTGGGCTCCTCAGCTAGCTCCCACCCCTCTTGATCCATTTCCTTAAACATTTTTTCAACATTGTGAAATCACCACAATATCACTCTCAAAAAACCAAAAAAACAAAAACCCTACACTGCCCAAACTCCTATATCCTTCAGAGTTTGGTTTAGCAGAGCAAGATTTGTTTAGAAGGAGCAATCTCTTGAACAAAGTATCATCTTTGGAATGTTTCCTTTTAAACATTTCCTACGCAGGTGCTACCACTATGTGCCCACCCTCCTAGATCCTTCAGAATTGGGTCTCACATAGAAAATACCACCCGAACTAGATTGTGTCCTACCTTGGGGAGAGCCATCTGCAACCGGAAGAGATCCTCATCCCCATTTGAAAGAGGCAACAGGGTCCCATCCCTTTTTGTCACCCCCTCCAAAGCTCAGGCATCAGGTCCACCAGCCTCCCATGACACCAGTGGATTGGGTAGCAGGACACCCATGTCATTGCTCCTAACAGCTACCGCCCCTGCCCATGTGTCCAGCCTTGAACCTGTTGTTGATGCCATCGCTCAAGACTCCTGAATCCGCAGTCGCCCTTTGGTTCCTGAACATGCCAAGACAATCTGTTAATACACCTGGTTAGAACAGTTGGTGTGCTCCACAGAGGGCCACCCCTCCCCCCCGGCCCCACACACATACATGCAGCCCAGCTGGGAGGCAAGAGAGAGCTGAGATAGCTCCCTGCTGGGAGCCCAGCAGCCTTGTCAATTTCATGGCCGAGAACAGAGGGGCAGCATCCTGGGAGTCTCTGGGGCAACCAGCCTCCTGGCAGGGAGCTGTCAGTGGAGCTGAGAATCAGTCTCTCAGCTTCCCACACTGCCCCTGTTAGGTTGATGGAAGCACTCCTAGTTAGGAGGTGCACCACTGTCCTAGGGAGGATAGTATGGACATTAACCACCGCAGTAATTACTGTGGTGGCTGTAAATCAATCTAATATACATCAGCTTAGGTTTGTAATGTAGACATACCTCTAATGTTGACAAAACCATGTCTTTCTCATAGTTCCTGAAAACATAGTCTTCCCATCCCACTCATAGGAGTCCTGCCTGTATACTCTGGGTGTGGATCAGAATATTTAATCCTGCACAAGTACACCAATGGAAATGTTTTCTTGATGTTATATGTCCTGAAATTCTCAGACTTTTAAAAATTTTCTAACAAGCACCTTCCTGCTTCTCTCATGCTACCCCTCACATTTGGGAGGCACTCCCAATAAACATCAGCACAACAAACTCATTATTCTCCTATAAAGCCTCCTTAAAAATTCTCCTTTGCTGTGATGCCTACAAAAAACAAAACCAAAAAACACAAACCCCAAACAAAATTGACGATGGTTATGTTGCTGATGTGCTGAGACCACTGCTTATGGTACTGACCATTATTGTTATTGTTTTCTTGAACTCACCCACCTGTCTGCAACCATTTGCTATATATTGCCCTATACTTAGCCCATGTTGTAGAGCCAGAAAGTAGGACAGAACGGTACGGCCTTTCTTATGTTCTTAATGATAGGAAAAGGAAGAGCGTCACAAGAGGAATTAGGGTTGTAATGAATAGGAGGCTATTAGAAATGTCTTAGGGATAGGGAGAAAGGGAAAGTATCAGTGCAGGGAAGATTTTGGAGGCAGGGGTATCTTTATGAATTAGACATGGATTGAAAGAAGGAAGTAAAGTTTTCTAATGTTAATATTCCCCACTGCAGGTGTCACTTGGAACCCCCCTTCAGGTAGTTGAAGACTGCTATCAAATCTCCCCTCACTCTTCTCTTCTGCGGATGAAATAACCCCAGTTCCCTCAGCCTCTCCTCCTAAGTCATGTGCCCCAGTCCCCTAACCATTTTTGTTGCCCTCCGCTGGACTCTCTCCAATTTGCCTACATCCCTTCTGTAATGGGGGGACCAAAACTGGGCACAATACTCCAGGTGTGGCCTCGCTAGTGCCAAGTAGAGGGGAATAAGCACTTCCCTTGATCTGTTTGCAATGCTCCTACTAATACAGCCTAATATGCCATTGGCCTTCTTGGCACACTGCTGACCTATATCCAGCTTCTCATCCATTGTAATCCCCAGGTCCTTTTCTGTGGAACTGCTGCTTAGCCAGTTGGTCCCCAGCCTATAGCGGTGCATGGGATTCTTCCTAAATGCAGAACTCTGCACTTGTCCATGTTGAATCTCTTTAGATTTCTTTTGGCCCAATCCTCAAATTTGTTTGGGTCACTCGGGACCCCATCCTGATCATCCTGCTTATCTCCCTCTCTCCGAGGTTCATGTAATCTGCAAACTTGCTCAGCTTGCAATTAATCCAGTCATCCGGATCACTGATGAAGATGTTCAACAAAACCAACCCCTGGAGCACTCTGCTTAATATTGGCTGCCAACTAGACATCGAGCCGTTGATAACTAACTGTTGAGCCCAACAATCTAGCCAGCTTTCTGTCTACCTTACAGTCTATTCATCAGATTCATGCTTTTTTAACTTGCTGGCAAGAATACAGTGGGAGACCGTATCAAAAGCGTTGCTAAAGTCAAACTGTATCACACCCATATCCACAGAGCCAATTATCTAATCATAGAAGGCAATCAGGTGGTGAGGCATGACTTGCCCTTGGTGAATCCATGTTGACTGTTCCTGATCACCACCTTCTCCTCCAAGTGCTTCAATATGGATTCCTTGAGCACCTGTGAAGTGAGGCTGTAGTTCCCCAGGTTCTCTTTCTTCTCTGTTTAAAATATGGGCACTATATTTGCCTTTTTCCAGTTGCCTGGGACCTCCCCCGATCACCACAAATTTTCCGTTTTTCATACAACTTAATATAGATCTTCCCCTTTTTTTTAATGTAAATGAAACTGCTGTAGAATTTCCAGTCTTTTCCACCACTGCAAACATTCTTCCTGCAGAATTGAAATCCAACTTCATGCAAAGTACATAGACCCCTGGCTGTAATTGCTACAAGTAGAATGTTTGTATTAAAGATGAAAGCAACTAGAGTCTGCAGAACCATTTTATGCAAGTTAAATGAAGGCTTCTGGCTCCTAGCAAGTGGTTTCGGTGTCCTTGTTTCAATTATTGTGGCCTTTTGTTCTGAGCTAAATATTCCCCATTTCAACTAAAAACTGCCTTCTTAAATTAAACCATTTAAATTAAAGTTATAATTAGAGCTGAGTGAATTATTGACTTTTTTGGTTTGTAGTTTTGAATAGAAACTGGATTTTTTTTTTCCTCACCTTTTGGGGTGCAGTCCAAAAGCTGAGAAACACCTTGGGTATCTCAGATGTTCAGCTGCTGTGGCTTACAACCTGGACATCAACAGCCAGCAGATAAGCGTGCAGTATTTTGAGAGTCTGTGTGCTCTGCAGCCCTGATTCAATGATCTGACCCCAGTTGTCTGCTTACAACAGTCTCTATCACCCATACAAGACACACCATACAAGATTTAAAGGTCAGCATTTTGCAGCAAAAAAACTTCAAGTCCAGACTGCAAAGAGAGACTGCAGAGCTGCAATTCATTTGCAAATTTGACACAATCAGTTGGGGACTGAATAGAGATTTTGAATGGCTAGCTAACTACAAAAGCAGCTTCTCTTCTTTCGCTATTCACACCTCCAGTTCAGCTGCTAGAGGAACACCTCACCCTCCCTGAGAGATAACAAGCTGGTTCAGCCTGATTGGACTAACCTTGTTATCTCCCACCTGGTTCTTGCCTACCTTTTTATACCTGCCCTTGGATACTTCCACTGCATGCATCCGACGAAGTGGGTATTAGCCCACGAAAGCTTATGATCTAAAAAAATTTTAGTTAGTCTTTAAGGTGCCACAGGACTCTTTGTCACTTCTATCACCCAGTTACGTTATGCAGGGATGACCTAATATTCCCAGTCCTGAATTTTCCCCAACACTGTCTGCCCTGAAGTGTCCAGCCCTCTCCTGGAACACTTCGAGAAATAACAAAAGTTTGTTTGCACCTCTAAACAGACAAAATGCACAGATTATCACTTTCTCTGAAACACAGCATTGGCTTGGTTTAGATTAAAGTAAAACAAATTTATTAAAAAAAGAAGAGAGGATTTCAAGTGAGTTCAAGTCTAAAGGATAGAATCAGGAATGGTTACAAGCAAATAAAAATGAAAAATGCTTTCTAGAGACTATATCTTAACAAAACTATAATCTTGGTTCAAAGAAAGATTCTTATCACACTACCTTTCAGCAAGATGGCTGACCACCCCTCCGGTCAGGTCTTCCATAATGTCCAAAGTAAAGTTCGTTCAACCTGTGAGGAAAGCTCAATGGATTCTCCTGGTGAAGGAAGTTCGATACTGATTTCTTCCCTGCTTTGTTTCCGATAATGCAAATTGATGTTTCCTGCAATCTCCTTCCCCTGCCCTGATTCTGAGTGCTTATCTTCTCTTGTTGTCTTGATGGATCTGTTTACCATTTACGTAAATTGCATTCCTATTGTCTCTTAATGTACCTTGGAAATATCTTCAAGTAGCGGAACCACATTACTTTGGCTAGAGTGGAATAACTTCAGCCTTGCTTGGCAGACACACTTTAAGACAATAATTACCAATATGTTTTTCTATTTTTGAATTTGTCCTCCATACACACATCACACAGCAATGATCAGTATTTTATTAGCTTTCTATTGATAAATTACATGTTGCCTTTTAGATATGGGCTGTGATTAATGATTTGCAATGCACTGAACTGGTCAGGCCAGTTGAAACTCACTACCAGTCATCCCCTTTGTCTTCTTGCATTGGGATGCTATTAAGGTCATACTCACCAAAACAAGCAAAAAAAACCTCTTGGATAGATTCAAAGGTTTCGAAACAATGTCATTTGAATCTACATTTTTTCAAACGGTTCCATATTGACCATATAACCATTTGAACCAGATTAAAAATAAAATGTGTCTAGCCTTGCAAGGCTCCCTCATTTTTCTTTTTATTTCTAGTTGCTGCCATCTTCCTTTCTCTGTCCAAATTCTTCTTCTTAGGCTACTGGTATTGAACCAATTTTTGAAGCATGTGTCACACACTGGAGTGTGCAACAGTATCCAAGGGGATTGCTGAGGTTTGAAATGTAAGGAGAAAGGTTTTATTTTGTACTTTTTTTTAATAATAATTCTTAAAAAAACCCTCTCATTTCTGTTACTGTGGCAGATTTGGTGAAACAGATTTTTAGAATGTCTTCTGTTTCTATACATTTATTTTGAAAACTCCCTAATAATGGAATATTGGGAAACGTAACTTTTTTATTAAATGTGGTGACTATATGGTACAGAATTTGAATGATCTACACAGATATGATGACATGAAAGTAATTGATGTGTGAGAGAAGCTATCGCTTTTCCATCCCAACAGGAGTCTTGGATGGTTTGCTAAACCACATCGGAAGCCCTTATTGAGCAGTGCAAGTGAGAGGATGGAAATTTCCACTAGGGTTACTATAAGTCCAAATTCTCACGGACATGTCCGTGAGTTGTAAACAGAGTCCAGGAGGAAATTGGAAAAGGTCCGGATTTCCCTCCCCTCCCTGTGCAGAGCACGGCATGGCTGACAGAGGCCCACCAGATTGAGCCACGCAGCGAGAACCTCTCCCTTGCATTCTCAGATGGCCGACGGGTGCAGCTCTAAAACTCTTCCCCATCCCCTTCTCCTTCTCCTCCCTCTCTCTTCCCTCCCCTGCATTCTCAGATTCCCCAGCCGGGTGCATCTCTAAAGCTCTTCCCTTCCTGCCCCCTCCCCCGTACTCTCAGATCCCTGCCTGGGTGCAGGTGCTGGGAAATGTCCCTGACAAGCCAGCCTTTCCCCTGGAGCCACATGGATCTCAAAAGATCTGTAGATTCTAGAGGCTGAAAGTTTTGCTGCTTCTACAAAAGACAAATTCCACTCTACCGGATTGAATTCCTTTAAAGGAATTCTGAGATTAAACTACAGAATGGAAAGTTTTCACTGTTGTCAGAGGTGATCTAGGCAATAGAAGATAAGCTGATTGTTCCAGTAAGATTCAAACCAATCATGATTGCTTAAAGTACATAAGCAGAATTGCTGTAAGTGATCTATTAATAACTACTCTGCTTTGAACTTAGATTTTTATAGATGCCTAGAAGTACCTTTTTCTTTATAAATGCTGTTTTTTGGGGTAATTTTCACTTGGCTATTACTGACCATACAAGGTGTTCTGTGCTATCTTATCCAGTTGTCAGGCTTTGATAAAATACTGCTATCCGTGAAGCAGGTGATAATCAGTCTATTTTCCTGCCTATAGGCATTCCATATCATTTGCTGATCTTAGAACTTTTCTGAGTTTAGAACTTTTCAAACTCTAGTAAAGTGGATTTTGGAGTTCATATACCAGTAGTCCAACAAAGCGACAAAATGGAAACACATTGTATTTAAGTATATTGCCTATTTCTAGAAGCTGGATCAAATAGGATCCTGGATTAAGTAGACAACTCCTAGTGAAATCAGCTCCAGAGCTGAATTTAGCCAAATGTCTTTAAAACCTTCTCTTGCATTCCTTATAATGTCACCTTAAATGTGAGTTTTGGAACTTTAAATGAAAGTGTGTAAAGTTCTCTTTGGAGAGTGTTATTAACTAGAGGGATTCTGGATTAATTATCAGGTAGGTCTGTTCTTTGAGCCATAAGCCATGCTGTCAGGGAAACTTAATTACACTTTAAGTGGGATGTAAATGAGTTGTGACACTGCAGGACTTTTAATATGTCCATTCTTAACTGCATGTTCATTCTTAATCATTTAAGCTCTAAGATGTTGCATTTATTAAATCACTATAAAATGAACTAACATACATGTACAAGGCACTGAAATAATATATCATGTCTGTTCCCACAGCTCATTCTGAATTCTAGTTTGTCTGGGGGCAGGATGTGGATAAGGGTTGGGCAGTCAGGGGACAGATGGGGGTAGGATCCTAGGGGGGCAGTTAGAGTGGGGGAGAGTCCCAGGAGGGGGCCGTCAGGGGACCAAGCCCCCCCGGGCAGCTGGGGGCCGTGAAGGGGGCAGTCAGGGGGTGGGAAGTGGGAGGGAGTGGATGGGGCAGGGCTAGGGCACCCTCCCCCACTGTCCTCCTTTTTGATTGTTGAAATATGGTAACCCTAGTTCCACAGCACCATAATCAAATATTTTGAAACCAAGTAACTTCTTCAGCTTTCTGCTTGATAGCCTCCTTTTCATCATAAGCGAAAAGTGGTGTGTCTACATTCTACTCTGCTCAATGTGACCCAAACTTACCTTTATCTTCATAAATACTCATTGTTCTTAATTAAATTGCTGGGGGTAAAAGCTGAGAAATTGAGTCACAAGTCCACCCAATTTAAGCTTAATCAGACAGAGTTATTGTCCCTTATAGTGGTCTGGACATACAGACAAGACAGACTTGGTAAATGTGCCCAATTTACTATGTTCCAGGACACCAGCAAGTTTTTTCACCCTCCATAATAGTTGTTACCATCTCTGATTCCTTGCTCTGGTCCTTCAGTCTTGTACTTTAGCTTCTGGTCCAGTGTTTCTCCAGTTTGGACCCATGTTCACTTAGGTCTTTTATATGTCTGCATTACGGATTACTTAATCTTTATCCAATTGGCTTTTAGCACGGAAATTCTTTGGATTTTAAGTAACTTTAGGTAACATACGCAAGCATCAGTTGCCCAACTTCTGTATTTTTCCTGCTTGTTTTGCAATTTCTCGATCATGTTGTTTTTGTGTCAACCATCCCTTTGTTTTCCCAGAATGGATGTGCGTGTGGTTATTTGTCATTACATGTTTGTGTATCTCTTACTTACTTCTTCCAACATAATGGATCATAGAATATCAGGGTTGGGAGGGACCCCAAAGCAGGACCAATCCCCAACTAAATCATCCCAGCCACGGGTTTGTCAAGCCTGACCTTAAAAATGTCTAAGGAAGGAGATTCCACCACCTCCTTAGGTAACCCTTTCCAGTGCTTCACCACCCTATGTTATGTCAACAATATCATTTTAAGCACGTTAGCAATTCTGTATAAAAGAAGAATTGGCAAAACCCGTAGTTATGCCAGCAAAGACTTGGCCTAAGTGTTACCTCATCTGTATTCAGTCACTATACATAACTATATTTTAATGATCTATAATTAACAGAGCTTTTAATTTTACCATTAACAATTCTTTGTGTTATATTTCAGTGTTATAAATCTGTGTATGTTATTCTGTGGTACCCTTTATCTATTAGAAAGGAGAAGGGGAGTTATGGGAAACATGGTGATTCTTTAATGTCAGCATTTCTTATCTTCTTTAACCTGGATTTTTCATTCAAAGTCTAGTTTTGTTTGTGAATTATTACAAAGCAATTTCATTAGATGGTGCCTCAATTTTAGGGCCGTGATATTTCATTGCTTTTAATGAAATTCCAATGAATTTTGTGTTTTCAGGTGTGTTGCGAGCATGGCATGGTGCATGTTCTTTCAGAGAAGGGGAGCAGTAAAGGAAAGGACTACTGTATCCTCTTCAACTCTCAGTGGGCCCACTTGCCGCATGACCTGGGAAAAGCTGTAAGTACCTAAATCAAGCAATGAGAGATGAACATAGTTCACAGACTCCCAAATTTTTGGGAACCCTTTAGGTCTCACCTGGTTCTGGTAAGGCTAGCAATGACTAGGATGTTTGATTTCAAAAATATTATTTGCTTTATGTATATTTGCACAGATAAGCTTTAGCAAACCAATGATTTAGCCACCACATACTTTTCCAAAAACAAATTGTAAGCTGAAGTTAATCAGTGTATGAGTCTTGTAAAAGAACCTTCCTTTGTACCACCAGAGCTCTTTAATAAAAATGGCACTTGTCCCTGGCAAGTAAGGTGTTTAGTTCTTATATCTGCAAAGATAACCTTGCTTATGTGAATTGAATATCAACAGGTATTGTATAGACTTCCTAATGTTTAGACAAAGGATTCTAGTGTCTCTTCAGAGGTACGTAGTTCTGCTAAGGTGCCGTAAAGTGAAAATAGATCAGTCTTGTCATGTTTTACTGCTTTATTCAGATTTATGAGCAACTTTAGACTGAAAATTGGGTCAGTTTCACAGTGTTCCCTGAGAAAAGCTCTGAGCAATGCTTGAGATTAAAGTACAAAAATGAAGGCTGGAGTAGGAACAGATTAGTGGAAAGTTCCTCCCCTCCATCATAACTGCCAGGCATCTCTGGGGTGGCAGAAGGGAACTGAGGGAGGCTCTAAAATTTATTGTACACCTTCTCAGATGTTGTAGAATATAGAGACCCTGAGTGGGATCCAAGGACAGCACCCTGGTAGAAATTGCAGCCCTCCTTTTCCTAACAGCTTTGGGGAGAAGGGGAATGGCAATGGCTTGATTTACCACCTGATCTTTCATACTGTATTTTGGCTAGTAGGTTTAGAGAGATTATGATATTCATAGTTTTGTAGGGAGACATGAGACAGAAAGCACAGGAAAAAGAGTAGGAAAAGATTGGGGGATATAAGGGAATGGAAAGGGGAAGGAAATAAAGAAAGAAAGAAAAGAGGAAGCAGTGAAACAAAAATCCACATAAACTATTTGGGGGAAAGTGGATGGGGGTGGGGGTAAGAAGAAAAGTGAGGCGGGGAGGGAAAGGGAAAGTATAGCAACACCGAGACTTAGTGAGGTTTTTTTTAAAAAAAATTGATACTGAATAGTTGGTTTATATGTTACAATTAAATAAAATACTTAACTGTTTTACTCTTTAAATTGTAAGGATTTGTGATAGTAACAGTATTTTTCTGTCTGTCTAGTAGGCTTAGCTGTTGGGCTAATAAGTGTTGGCTAAATTTTTCAAGCTCTGGGAATATATTAATTTTTTTTCTTTAAACAAAGGCTGGTTCTTGAGAGTCTTAAAATATAACTAAACTAACACAGAATTGGACATCAAGTCTCCCACAACAGAGCAAGGTGGAAAAAGAAAATATTTTTGGTTTTGTGGCATGAAATATACATTTGCCACTGAAATATACGTTGCTGTGCTATGCTCTGGGTACAGTTAATGTGCTTCTCCCAATGCCTGCAATACTCAGTGAAGATGGTATTAATGTGCAGAGTTCTGAGAGTGTATTCCAGATTCTGTAGCTGAGTACCTTGACTAGGTATTTTTCTCTATTTTTATAGGTATTGTGGGAATGATTCCTTCTTCAAAAATGGCACAGAGCAGCATAAATATGTGAATATTTAGGATTGCCTGACATAATGCATAGTTAGAGAATGAACCTTTTGTCGTTCGTGACCTACGTCTAAATTCTCATTTTGTTCATGTATTATTACACCAGATAAGTGCTAAATATTACTTAGCACTTATCTGGTGCTTGTTGGATTCAAAGGTTTGTACAGATGTTAATACCCACAAATTTCCTGTGAGTTGTGTACAGCAAATATTATTGGTGGATGCACAGCAAATTAAGTGGCCACGTTGGAACTTGGAGGCTCCTGCCTCCCAGACTTGTGCTCATTCCTTTATATCATGTTTTGCAATAAGTTTACTTGCTTCTTAGTCTCCATTCGTTTAATATCACACCACCTGCAAATAGCTATGAAGACAACAGGCCTAGGAAAAAGTGGCTGCTCAGAGTTAGGATTGTAGTGGTTTGGCAATGCTGCTGTTGAAACCAATGGCGATCTGCACTGAACCTGCTTCAAGATAGATGTGTGCAGATTTTTGCAACAAAGTTACAATATTTGTGTAACCAGTCTTATGTATATTATTAAGGCTTTAATTTTGTAATCTTTTGAAATACTCATTTCTAGCCCAGGAATACAGAGAAAGCAACTTCGAGATTTGTTTGGGAATTTCATGTTATTGTGCAATATGTTGTAGTGTTACTGTAATTTGATTTATTAGTGTTCTGAAAATTGGAGGTTTCTTAAAGGTAACTTCATTAGAACATACATAAGAGCTGGCATAGTGGGCCACACCATGGTCCATCTCGCCCAGTATTCAATATCTGACAGTGGCCCATATCAGCACTTCTGAGGGAGTGTACAGAACAGAGCACTTCTGTAGTGATCCACCCCTGTCTTTCACTCCCAGCTTCTGATATTCAGAGTTTCAGGGTTGTCCTGAGCTCGAGGTTGTCCCTGACCAACAGCCATTGATGGCTCTATCCTCATTAATTACCCAGCTCTTTTTTGAACTCTGATATGCTTAAAGCCATCACAACATCCCTTGGCATTGAGTTCCACGGGTTAGTTGTGTGGAAAAAGTACTTCCTTTTGTTTGCGTTAAATCTGCTGCCTATTAATTTCATTGGATGACCCCTGGTTTTTGTATCATGTGAAAGGGTAAATAATACTTTTTTTTTCTACACCATTCATGATTTTGTAGACCTCTATCATATTCCCCTTTAGTTGTCTCTTTTCTAAGTTGACCAGTTGTTTTTAATGTCTCCTAGTATGGAAGCTGTTCCATACTCTTGATCATCTTTTTTCTCTTCAGTGAACCTTTTGCAGTTCTGCTTTGTCCTTCTTGAGATGGGGTAACCAGAACGGGACTCATGGGCACACCAGGGATTCATATAGCGTCATTGTGATATTTTCTGCCTTATTTTCTATCTATTTTCTAATAATTCTTCACATACTATTAGCCTTTTTGACTGCTGATGCTGCACATTGAACAGAAGTTTTCAGGGAACTATCCCCCCCGGTGCCTCCAAGGTCTCTGTCTTGGGAGATAACAGCTAATTTAGAAATCTATCTATCTATCTATCTATCTGTCTGTCTATAATATAAAAAACATTGCATTTCATTTGCTCTAGCAACAATTTTATTTAGGTAATGCTTTCTTAATATAGTCTGTTGTGATATAGATCTCATTTGATTTAATATGTGATTTAGATCTCCTAGATCTTGCTGCTTGCTTCCAGTCCTCTGAACTACACTCATAGTTTTTTTTCTAGTCAGTTATATTCAATCTGAGACCCCAAATTAAAATATTTGGTCAATGCTTACTGTGGAGATGAGCAGAAAAGAGGATAATACACTACCCTGCTTCTTCAGTTGTGTTGTGGTTTCTTTGTCAGGGTAATAGCTTTCTTTCAGAAGGGTCTTTAATTCAGATTCTCATTGTTCTCAAGGACACTGAAAGTTATCCCATTCCATCTTGACACTCTGCATTCACTCTCAATGTTGTCTGATTACAGGACATTGCACACTGGCTCTTATATATAAGCCAGGGGTGCCTAAATTAAGGTCTGCACTGCACTGCCAACACACCAGGAACCTGAAGGCTGCACACAATTTGCATAAAATGGGAAAATTGCATCCATATTTTTTTCAGTTTGAAAGTGTGGCTTCATGTGGATTGAGTCTCAGCGTGCAGTACTCCACCTCAGACTGAGTGGGCTGCTTGGTTCAAGAAGCATTGCATGCTGGGAGCTGAAGTCTGTGGGGAGAGCACAACTTGTAAGCAGGATTTTGTGACATTGATTTGGACATGCTTAAAAATTAATCACGTTATTCTGTGTGATACAGCTAAAATGGACCCCAGTTCATTATTATTGTCACCCCTCACATGAGGTCCTAATGTCATTTTTTAGAAGTTTTGAGGCTAGTTAACTGAGGCTTGGTCCACAGAAAACTGAGATAGTGATAATGGGAACATCTAGCAAAAGTTTTCTGGGCCATTTTGAGTGTGTCAGTCCAGTTTGTTGGTTTGTATAGCAGCAGTGACGAGCATTTCAAGATTAGAGTATTTCATTGTACTCTACATGGTGCTGCACCTTATCAGCCCTGAAGCTGGTACAGAAGGTGAAGGTCTGTTTTAGTGGTGTCTCACCCTGGGTGCAGGAAACCAATACTTTGATATCTATATTGGATTCCCATGGGTTTCTGGAAGGAGTTAAGGTGCATAGGTGCACCTATGCACCTTAACTCCTTCCAGAAGTTAGGTGCATAGGTTTTATTGTCTATTGTATCCTAAAAAGTCCTAAATGGAATGTGGTCTGTCTACCTGAGACACAGCTCTCTGTATGTTATGCTGCCACACTTTAAATCAGTGGAGATGCTTGTGATATAGCTCCCTTGGTATAGAAGGGAGAGAGCTGCTTTCTCTGAGAGTGCCTTAACTTAAGGATTCGCCCACCCACTTGGCGCATAATAGTTCAAATCGGTTGACCTATAATGCACACAGTAGGGCTGTGGTTGGGGATCTGAATAAGAGTGTGGAACATTTTACTGGGGAGGTTAGGGTTTAGAGCAATGGTCACCAACCCATAGATCGCGATGGACTGGTCAATCTTGGAGACTCTCCCAGTAGATCACAATCTCAGGCTGCTAAAAGTCTGATGGCACACAGAGCCAACTGCCCCAGGGTGAGGGGCAGTTGGTTCTGTGCGCTGCCCCTCTCTGCAGTCACCGCCCCCACAGCTCCCATTGGCTGCAGTTCCCCATTCCTAGCCAATGGGAGCTGCGTGGTTGGTGCTTGCAGGCAAGAGCAGCATGCAGGGATCCTGACCCCCCTAAGGGGCCTCAGAAACACATTGACCCCTTCCAGGAGCGGTGTGGGGCTGGGAAAGCATTGGCTTGCTAAACCCAGGGTTATGAATTCAATCCTTGAGGAACCATTTAGGGATAGAGGTCAAAAATCTGTTGGATGATTTAATTGGGGATTGGTCCTGCTTTGATAGGGGTGGGAGGGATAACTTAGTGGTTTGAGCATTGGCCTGCTGAACCCAGGGTTGTGAGCTCAATCCTTTTGGGGGCCATTTAGGAGCTGGGACAGTAATCTGTGGGTTAGACTGTGGCCTGCATTGTGCAGTAGGTCAGACTAGATGATCATAATGGTCCCTTCTGACCTTAAAGTCTTTGAGAGGCAAGGAGCCAGCCTTAGCCCCACTGTGCTGCTTACTGGGAGCTGCCCAGCAGGAGCCTTAAAGTTTACAAGGGTGGTCTGCTGTGGATTGTGTGTTTGTTTAGGGCAGGGGTCGGCAACCTATGGCACGCGTGCCAATTTCCGCTGGAACGCGAGGAGAGCTCAGCCCCCCCACGGCTTTGGGGTTTCCCCTGCTGCCGCTTTGCCAGCCACTGCACCCCAGCTGGCAGCGGGAGCTGACTGGGGCAGGCGATGGGACCCCCCGCTGGCAAGGTGCCAGCGGGGGAACCCCACAGCAGCAGCGGGCTGAGCACTTAGTCCGCCGCCGCTTTGGGGTTTCCTCCACAGGCTCCTGCCAGCCCGCTGTCAGCCTGGGTTCCCTATACCCACGCTAGCAGCAGAAGCTGACTGGGGCAGGCAGTGGGACCCCAGCTGCAAGAGCCTGCAGGGGAAACTCCAAAGCAGTGGTGGGCTGAGCCACTCAGCCTGCCCCTGCTCTGGGGTTCCCCCTGCTGGCCCCTTGTCAGCCAGGGTCCCCACTTGCCCCACTCAGCGCCTTCACCCAGGCTAGCAGTAGCCTGTGGGGAAAACCCCAAAGGGGGCGGACTGATCCTTTCAGACCCTTCCCTTCTGCCCGAGGCCCCGCCCCTTCTGGACTGGAACGCGAAGCCCTGACTAAATGAAGACTCAGCACGCCACCTCTGAAAGGTTGCCGACCCCTCTTTTAGAGACTGTTTAGAAGTGGAGCCAGAGACCTCTTATCTGCTAGTTGAGTGGATGCTAGGAAGGCTCTAGCCCTCCTGTCCATTGTTCCTTTAATCCTTGTGGTCACTTTTCATCATCCTTGTGTCTACCTTTCCCTTTTATGTTAATGAGGGGGCAGGACTGATCTGGGAGAGAAGCTTAAAAGGCAGACCCTAAGCTACCAAATGGAGCTAGTGAACAGGGGAGTTTGCAGGAGGGAGAAGGAATAAAATCATGGTTCGGAAAGACCGTGTCTTCAGTGTCAACACTGCTTCTGTCTCCTCCACTTGTACCTGTGTACAAGACAGAGAACTTGACAATGCCTGTACCCAGATCCTAGTGTGGATTTGCAGACTGTGGCCTGCTTTGCCCCATCATAGAAAGCCAGGCTGAGGGGACCATCCAGTGTGTGAGAAACCTACTGGTAGAATCTCTCAGGAGGCAGTGGCTAGGTTGAGGAGCATCCATGCACAGGAGGAATTCATTGAAAACATGCATATGGAGACCTCCAAGTTTGAGGAAGAAATCCAGCTGGGGAAGTGAAAAAAACAGATTGACAGAGCCAGATGAGTACCCTGAAGTCACCTACTATAGGACAGGCCTGACAAAGGAAAAAACAGAGCACCATTAGCCATTACCTACAGCCCCCAACTTAAACCTCTCCAACGCATCATCAAAGACCTACAACCTATCCTGAAAGATGATCCCTCACTCTCACAGATCTTGGGAGACAGACCAGCCCCCCAACCTGAAACAAATACTCACCAGCAACCACACAACAAAAACACTAACCCAGGTACCTATCCTTGTAACAAAGCCCGATGCCAACTCTGTCCACATATCCATTCAAGTGACACCATCATAGGACCTAATCACATCAGCCACGCCATCAGAGGCTCATTCACCTGCACATCTACCAATGTCATATATGCCATCATGTGCCAGCAATGCCCTTCTGCTATGTACATTGGCCAAACCGGACAGTGTCTATGCAAAAGAACAAATGGACACAAATCTGACATCAGGAATCATAACATTCAAAAACCAGTAGGAGAGCACTTCAGTCTCCCTGGCCATTCTATTAAAGACTTGAAGGTGTCAATTTTAAAACAGAAAAACTTCCAAAACAGACTCCAACGAGAAACTGAGGAACTGGAATTAATTTGCAAATTGGACACTGTCAACCAAGGGTTAAATAGGGACTATGAGTGGCTGTGTCATTATACTAATTGAATGCATTTTCCTAGTTAAGCCTCTTTCACAGATTCTTATCAACTGTTAGACATTTTCACTACAAAAGGTTTTTTTTCTCCTGCTGATAATGGCCCATCCAAATTAAACATCCTCTTAGAAATGGTACGGTAATTTACAACTCTTTTTTTCTACTTCTTCTTTCTGTGTGTATAAATACATCTTACCTCTGTTTGTTCCATTCTGTGCATCTGATGAAGTGGACTATAGCCCACAAAAGCATATGCTGAAATAAACTGGTTAGTCTCTAAGGTGCTACAAGTATTCCTCATTTTAGTTACAAATCATAATAGGAAATTTAAGTATCCCCGTATTGACTGGGTATATGTCACCTCTGAACATGACGCAGAAATACAAATTGTAGACCCCATTAATGACTGACTGCTTCTAGGAGCTGCTAGTCTGGGAACCCACAAGTGGAGAGGCAGTTTTTGGTTCAATTCTAAGTGGAGCACAGAATGGGTCCAAGAGGAAAGTATAGCTGAACTGCTCAGTAATAGCAACTATAATGTAAATTTAACATCCTTGTAGGGGGCAAAATTACCAAAGAAACCCATCACAGTTGCATGTAACTTCAAAAAAGGGAACTACACAAAATCGAGAAAACTAGTTAAGTTTAAATTAAAAGGAACAGTCACAAGAGTGAAATACCTTCAAGCTGCATGGAAACTGTTTAAAACCACCATAGTAGAGGCTCAGACTAAATGTGTATCCCAAATAATAATTTTTAAAAAAGGATAAAAAAAAAAAGTGCCACCATGGCTAAATAACAGAGTAAAAGTGATGTTTACAGGCAAAAAGGAATCCCTTAAAGAAGGGAAGTCAGATTTTTTTGAGAAAAACAGAAATGAACATAAGCTCTGGCAAGTCAAATGTAAAATTATAATTGGGCAGGCCAAAGAAGAATTTGAAGAGCAACTAGCAAAAGACATAAATAAACAGAAACATAATTTTTAGGACATCAGAAGCAGGAAGCCTCCCCAACAATCAGTGAGGCCACCGGACGATCAAGCTGCTAAATGAGCACTTCAGGAAGACAAGGCTGTTACAGGGAAGCTAAATGAATTCTTTGCATCAGTCTTCACTGAAGAAGAGGATATGAAGGAGATTCCCACACCTGAGTCACTATTTTTAGGTAACAGATCTGAGGAACTGTCCCAGATTGAGATGTCAGTAGAGGAGATATTGGAACAAATAGGTAACTAAACTGTAGTAAGTCATCTGGTCCAGATGACTTTTATTATCATTCAAGTGTTCTGAAGGAACTCAGATATGAAATTGCTGAACTACTAAGTGTGGTATGTAAACTAACACTTAAATCAGCCCCTGTACCAGATGAATGGCAAACAGATAAAGTAATGCTGATTTTTAAACAGGGCTCCAGAGGCAACCCTGGTAATTACAGGCCGTTAAGCCTAACTTGTGAACCTGGCACATTGGTTCAAACTATAGTCAAAAATAGGTTTGTCAGACACATAGATGAACAATATATTGGGGAAGAGTCAAACACAGCTTTTGTAAAGGGAAATCATTCTTCAGCAATCTACTAGAATTCTTTGAGGAAGTCAACAAACATGGGAACAAGGGTGATCCTGTGGATACAGTGTACTGAACCTTTGATAAGGTCCCAAACCAAAGTTTCTTAAGCCAAGTAAGCCATCCTAGAATAAGAGGGAAGATCCTCTCCTGGATCAGTAACTGGTTAAAAGACAGGAAACAAATGGTTGGACTAAATGGTCAGTTTTCACAATGGAGAGAGGTAGATAGTAGAATCTCTGAAGGATCTGTACTAGGACTGTGCTGTTCAATGTGGGAGGGATAGCTCAGTGGTTTCAGCATGGGCCTGCTAAACCCAGGATTGTGAATTCAATCCTTCAGGGGGCCATTTAGGGATATGGGGCAAAAATTTGTTGGATGATTTAATTAGAGATTGGTCCTGCTTTGAGCAGGGGTTTGGACTAGATGATCTCCTGAGGTCCCTTCCAAATCCAGTATTCTAATGTACAGTAGAAGCTCATTTGTAGCACATACTGATGCTCTTTTGCTATGTTGCTCCTAAGCAGCTGTTGCGGTTATGGGGAGTGTCATTTGACCAAAGGTGTATGAAGAGTTAAGTATTTTTTGGAAGGGATGGAGCAGCCATGTTGTGGGGGGTGGGGGTCAGTTGGAGGGGGGACCCCACTTTGGGGGAATGGGACAGAGGGACCCTGGGTTTTGCAGGGGAGCCCCTAGTCAGCAAAATGGCTGAGCGAGCCAGCTGCTGGGGACAGGCTGAGGATGCTCCCCCTCGCAGCTTCGTACTCCACCGTGGCAAGGGATGGATGGATGAGGAGGGCAATGTGCGCAACCTACAATGGAGGAGGTGTATGGCTCCTAGAATGGACAGCACAGACGAGAGGGGGGAAGGGGACAGGTTAGTGCAGGGGTTCTCAAACTTCGTGAGTTCGAGACCCCTTTACATTGCTATGTGTACGCTGCCACCCCAGATATGTCCGCCGAATTGCTGCCGAGTGGAACTTTTCCGGTTTCGGTGGCATTCCAGCGGACACGCAGCATTTCTCTATGCGTTCGTCGACATGCTGCCGAAAGCGGAAGAGTTCCACTCGGTGGCTTTTCGGAGCACACTCCCGAATTCGGAGCATCTGCCGAAATGCTGCCAATGCAACGGGAGCTTGTGACCCCCGTGGGATCGCCTTGCCACCCCCAGGGGGGTCATGACCCCCAGTTTGAGAACCACCAGGTTAGTGCCATGGAGAGACCTGATTCCTCACTGCAAAACAGTATATCCATACCTTGTCACCAGCAACCGAAATGGAGGGGACAGCTCACTGCACCAGGTGGTGGTGGGAGGAAAAGACTCCCTGATATGCCCCACTGTAAAATTGCTCTGTTCTGTTCATTCTCACTGAAGCGTCTGGCACTGGTCAGTATCAGAAGACAGGATACTGAGCTAGATAAGCCATTGATCTGACCCAGTATTGCCATTCTGATGTTATAATTCAGCATTTTTATTTAAATGTTTAAAGAGATTAAGCCTTAAAATGTTTTGTATTAGTCAGATTTGATTTCAAACAGGTACATTTTTTTAAAAGAAGAAAAACTTCTTATAGTTTAAATAAAAATAAAACCTGATTTTAAGTCACAATCCAATTTAAATGTAAAAAAATCAATTTTGTTCTATTTCTTTTTAAATCATTAGTTTTTATCCATCCTGAATTACAGGGAAAGTCTTGCTCAGGCCTTTGAACCCTGGGAAGGACCGTCAGTACAGATGCAATCATTGGATAATTTAACTTCTTAGCTCTCAAAAGTCTGTACTGAATATGTGCAAAAGTTTACAACTTGTCCAAGTTTGGGTTAATTTGCATGGGAATGGCAAACAGTACAATGCTGACACCAGGCCGACTCACTCCCTCTTGCAAAATGTTAGTTCCCTACATTGATCACATCTTTAGCATCTGGACCCATGGAAAAGAAGCCCTTGAGGAATTCTACCATGATTTCAACAATTCCCATCAACCTCAGTCCACACAAGTGATACACTTCCTGGACACTACAGTGCTAATAAGCGATGGTCACATAATCACAAGCCTGTACCGGAAACCTACTGACCACTATACTTGGTGTCCCTAGCCTCTGTTTGTCAGAGTGGGGTGGTGGATGGCAGGAGAGAGATCACTTGATCTTTACCTGTTAGGTTCACTCACTCTGGGGCACCTGGCATTGGCCACTATCGGTAGACAGGATACTAGGCTAGATGGACCTTTGGTCTGACCCAGTACGGTCTTTCTTATGTTCTTACTTACCTACATGCCTCCAGCTTCCATCCAAGACACACCAGTATCTACAGCCAAACTCTAAGCTACAACTGCATTTGCTCCAATCCCTCAGACAGAGACAAACATCTACAAGATCTCTATCAAGCATTCTTAAAACTACAATACCCAGCTGGTGAAGTGAAGAAACAGATTGACAGAGGCAGAAGATTGACAGAAACAGATTGACAGAGCCAGATGAGTACTCAGAAGTCACCTACTACAGGACAGGCCCAGCTAAGAAAGTAAAAGAACGTCACTAGCCGTGACCTTCAGCCCTCAACTAAAACCTCTCCAGCATTTCATCAAAGATCTACAACCCATCCTGAAGGACAATACCTCACTCTCACAGATCTTGGGAAACAGACCAGTCCTCACTTACAGACAGCCCCCCAACCTGAAGCAACTACTCACTAGCAAACACATACCACACAGCAAAAACACTAACCTAGGAAGCTATCCTTGCACAAAGCCCAGTGCCAACTCTGTCCACATATCTATTCAAGTAGCATAGGGGTAGCTGTGTTAGTCTGGAATTGCAGAAGTGACAAAGAGTCCCGTGGCACCTTAAAGTCTAACTAAAGTATTAGAGCACAAGCTTTCGTGGGCTAATACCCACTTCGTCGGATGCATGCAGTGGAAGTATCCAGGGGCAGGTATAAATAGGTAGGCAAGAACTAGGTTAAAGATAACAGGGTGGGTCCAATGAGGCTGAACCAGCTGTATCTCTAATCAGGGAGGGTGAGGTATTCCTCTAGCAGCTGACCTGGAGGTGTGAACAGCGAGAGAAGTGAAACTGCTCTTGTAGTTAGCTAGCCATTCAAAATCTCTATTCAGTTCCAAATTGATTGTATCAAATTTGCAAATGAATTGCATCTCTGCAGTTTCTCTTTGCACTCTGGTCTTAAAGTTTTTTTGCTGCAAAATGCTGACCTTTAAGTCTTTCATGGTGTGTGCAGGGAGATTGAAGTGTTCTCCTACAGGTTTTTGTATATTGCCATTCCTGATACCTAATTTGTGTCCATTTATCCTTTTTCGTAGGGACTGTCCAAAATGCTGACTTAAAGGTCAGCATTTTGCAGCAAAAAACCTTTAAGACCAGAGTGCAAAGAGAAACTGCAGAGTTGCAATTCATTTGCAAATTTGATACAATCAATTTGGAACTGAATAGAGATTTTGAATGGCTAGCTAACTACAAGAGCAGTTTCACTTCTCTCGCTGTTCACACCTCCAGGTCAGCTGCTAGAGGAACACCTCACCCTCCCTGATTAGAGATAACAAGCTGGTTCAGCCTCATTGGACCCACCCTGTTATCTTTAACCTAGTTCTTGCCTACCTATTTATACCTGCCCCTGGATACTTCCACTGCATGCATCCGACGAAGTGGGTATTAGCCCACGAAAGCTTATGCTCTAATACTTTACTTAGTCTTTAAGGTGTCACAGGACTCTTTGTCATATCTATTCAAGTGACACCATCATAGGACCTAATCACATCAGCCATGCCATCAGGGGCTCGTTCACCGGCACATCTATCAATGTGATATATGCCATCATGTGCCAGCAATGCCCCTCTGCTATGTACATTGGCCAGACCAGACAGTGTCTATGCAAAAGAATAAATGGACACAAATCTGATATCAGAAATCATAACATTCAAAAACCGGTAGAACACTTCAATCTTTCTGGTCACTCAGTAATAAAGTGGCAATTCTGTAACAAAAAAACTTCGAAAACAGACTCCAACAAGAAACTGCTGAACTGGAATTAATTTGCAAACTGAATGCCATTAAATTAGGCTTGAATAAAGATTGGGAGTGGATGGGTCATTATGCAAACTAAAACTATTTCCCCATGATGATTTTCCCCCTACTGTTACTCACATCTTCTTGTCAACTGTTTGAAATAGGCATCCTGATTATCACTACAAAAAGTGTTTTTTTCCTTCTGATAATAGCTCACCTTTATTGATTAGCCACTTAAAGTTGATATGGCAGGCATCTCCATCTCATGTTCCCTCAATATATATGTATATAATCTTCCTACTGTATCTTCCACTCTATCCAGCTGATGAAGTAAGTTCTATTCTAGCCCACGAAAGCTTGTGCCCAAATAAATTTGTTAGTCTCTAAGGTGCCACAGGTACTCCCCGTTCTTTTTTTTTTTTTTTTTTTTTTACATCAAACATGGCATTTCTAAGATTTCTCAATAAAACAGTTTGTACAATTCCTTTTCTAACATTGGCAAAATATTTCTCCCCAATCTTGTTCTTGGAAACAGTTGAGTTATTTTAACTGAACCTATAAAAAAAAAAATCTGCCTGGGGCAGATGCTCACTTTGGAAAATTTCAGACCAAATTGTTAAAGCCATAAGTAACTGAAAATAGGGCCTTATATTAAGGGTCGGGCAGTGTTAACTGTAGGTGGTGCTAACAGTGCTGTCTATAATACAAGATAAGATGGGCAGCATGTGAATTCATGATACTGTGAGAACGCTACAACTTTTGTTTCCTGACTCAAATGTTCAAAGTAACCTTGACATTTTAGTATAGGTGTTTATGTTTTACTACAACTTACATTCAGATATTTGAGCCTGTTCCTTAGATCCCGGAGTTGTGTATGTGTGTGTGTGATGGTGATGGGGGATTGTTTTTGTTTTATAAATGGCAATTCTTGCTTAATATAAAGAAATTATGAGTGGTATAGTTTTCCTAAGAGTTCATGTATAGTTTCTGCCCTTGGTTTTTCAACTAGTGATTCTTGTTTTTCAATTAATGTTTCTTCTTCTTCAGTCCCTCTTGCAGCTTCAAGATCAAACAACATCTGTCTTGTGTTCTCCTTCTGATGTACCAGATGGGGGATTTCATAACAGAATACCTATGGTGATGCGGGGGAACTGCACCTTCTATGAGAAAGTCAGGCTTGCTCAGATCAATGGAGCCCGCGGGTTGCTGATAGTCAGTAGAGAGAAACTGGTGAGTCCGTTCCTACTTACTGTCTGCAGTTCTGATGTTAGTCTTGGTAGTAAAACTTTATTTTTCATCTAGACTTCATTCTTGATAAACTGCATTGTCTCAATACTTCCTAGAGTTGCTAATTTTAGCTTATTTACATTTGGGTTTTCTGACCTGGAGGTTTCTTCCTAGAATTAACTCTGTGGGCATTTGATGACTCAGCCTGCAGTATTTTTGTTCTTAATAGGACCTGTACAAGGGGCTTTGAAGCTGCATATAAAGTTACTCATGTTCTTAGCCAACAGAAAAATAAATATGTTCATTCCTGACATACTGCCTGAATAATTGCTGTTTTATGAGTTAAGAATCAGAGAGGTAGCCGTGTTAGTCTGGAATTGCAGAAGTGACAAAGAGTCTTGTGGCACCTTAAAAACTAACTAAAGTATAAGAGCAGACCCGCACAACTCAGAAAGCAGTGAGGGCCATATTACTGCAAAAAAACAGCTGTGGGCCGAAAAGCCCCGCCCCCATCCGCTTCTCCCCACCCCACTGCTTGGCTTGCCCCCACCCCTACTTACCCCCCCGCGGGCCGCACAGTGAGCCCATGCGGGCCACATGTGGCCCCCGGGCTGCATGTTGTGCAGGTCTGTATTAGAGCATAAACTTTCGTGGGCTAATACCCACTTTGTCGGATGCAAGCAGTGCTGCTTGCATCCGACAAAGTAGGTATTAGCCCACGAAAGCTTATGCTCTAATACTTTAGTTAGTCTTTAAGGTGCCACAGGACTCTTTGTCACTATTTTATGAGTAAACTTGTAAACTTTTTCTATTTGTGGCATTTAATATTTATTAATTAAGCCAGAAGTTTTACTCACACAAGTAGTGATGGTTCCCAATGGGACTTGTGTATACAATAGACGCTCGATTAGCCAGGATTGGATTAACCAGGATGTCAAAAAAAAATACGCGTAACTCACAGGGCTGGCTCTGGCTTTGTTGCCGCCCCAAGCACAAAAAAACACCAACCCACCAGGGCGCAGGGCAGCCAGTGAACCAACAGCCCCTCCTCCTGGCACAGGGTGACTGGTGAACCAACCCTCCCTTCCCCATATTTCCTATGGATGGTGATTATCCGGGATTTTATTAACTAAGATTAATTTTTTCCCTATCATTCTGGATAATCGAGAGTCTACTGTATATATATTGTCCCTTGGTGAAATCTTGTCTATCATTAAACACTTGACTAAAACAATGAAACTGACTCCTTGGATCTCAACAAAATATTAGTTCTGTGTTGTGATTTAGCATTCAGAAAGACTAATTCAATGAAATATACAGCAGTATGGCTTCTGTTTAGTGAAACCTGAGTGTCAGCACTGGAAATACGCATCTCTCATAGAATTATATGCCAGACGTGGAGCAGATGTTGCATGAAGTTTGGTTCTTCTTCAAAAGCTTAGTCATGTCGATTCCAATTAGGTGTGTGCACACCGCGTTGACGGTCAGCAGAAGGTTTATTCCCTAGCAGTACCCGGCAGGTCGGCTGTGGAGTCGTCCATTCATGGCGCCACATTGACCCGCCACCTCTCCAGTTCCTTCTTACTGCCAGTGACAGTCCTAGAATTAGAGGCCTGGAAGAGACCTCAGGAGGTCAACTAGTCCAATCCGCCGCTCAGTGCAGAACCAGCACCAACTAAATCAAGGGTCTCAAACACGCGAGCCGCATGTGGCCCGCAGGGCTCTTCTGTGCGGCCTGCCAAGCTCCCCCCGCCCCCCCACTCCCAAGGCTTACCTCTTCTAGTGCCTCTCTCTCCCCTGCCCCTCCATAGCGGACGCCATCTGACTGCCGCCACAGCGAGAGGATGAGGCAGAGGGGTGGGCAAACTACGGCCCCCAGGGAGGCTGTCCCCGGCCCCTCTCCCCTTCTGCCGGAGCCGCGTCTCCAGGAAGCATGCTGGGGGGCCGGGGCTGCGTGTTCCGCCCTCCCCCGGAGCCGCATGGGCAGACTCCAGGCGCCGGGGCTGCGCGATGTCCCCCTCCCCCTGAACCGCGCGGCGTGGGCAGCACTCCCGGGGGCCGGGACTGCATGCTCCCCCCTTCCTCCAGAGCCGCACCGTGCTGGCAGCACTCCGGGGGCCGGGGCTGCGCGCTACCCCCTTCCCCAGGAGCTGCACCGTGTCGGCAACGCTCTGTGGAGGGGCTGGGGCTGCGTGCTGCACTCCTCCCCCGGAGCCGCACTGCACAGGCAGCAGCTCCAGGGGCCGGGGCTGCATGCTGCCCCCCACCCCCGGAACCGTGCTAGCAGCACTGCGGGGGCCAGAGCTGCACGCTGCCCCCCTCCCCAGGAGCTGCCCGCTGCCCCCCTCCCCTGGAGCCACACAGAGTAGCTAGGAGCCTCATGGTAAGGGGGCCCAGGCAGGGCGGGGGGGGGTTAGATAAGGGTCGGGTGCAGTCAGGGGACAGGGAGCAGGGTGGGTTGGATAGGGGGTGGGGTTCCAGGGTGATGGTTAGGGGGTGGGAGGGGGGATAGGGGTCGGGGCAGTCAGGTAACAGGGAGCAGGATATTGGGTAGGGGTATTGAGGTCCTGGGGGGTGGTTGGGTGTGAGGGGTCTGTGGAAGGGGCAGTCAGGGGACAAGGTCGGAGGGGTGGATGGGTCGGAGATTCTGAGGGGGCAGTCAGGGGGCGGAAAGTGGGAGGGGGCCGGATAGGGGGTAGGGTCTTCACTACCCGGCCCTCCATATAATTTTCCAAACCCGATGTGGCCCTTGGCCCAAAATCTTTGCTCACCCTTGCGCTAGAAGACGTAAGGCAGCTTCCCCAATCCCCTTCGGGTCCTTTGCATAGGTCCGCTCCTATGCCCCTTTCTTCCCCTCTGAGAGCCTTTTTCAGCCCCCTGCTTGACACTGGGTAGAAACCTGTTTGCATTCCCCCTCTCTGAGTAGAAACCTGTTTGCATTCCCCCACACCCTGCACTCGCTGCTCTGAGCCACCTGCTGCACCCCGACCTGCTGCTGCACCCCGACCTGCTGCTGCACCCCGACCTGCTGCTGCACCCCGACCTGCTGCTGCACCCCTTGCCCCTCTTGCACCCCAGACACCAACTCCCTGCCCCCTGCCGCATCCTGCACACCTTGTGCACCTCAACTCCCTGCCCTGAGCTCCCTCCACACCCTGCACCCCTCCTGCACCCCCTGGTGGCAGGGAGGGGACAGCGTTGGGATGGGGACTTTAGGGAAGGGGTTGGAAAGGGGTGGGAAGAGGCGGGGCAGGGTCTCATGGTAGGGGTGGAGTGGGGGAGGGGCCGGGAACAGCGAGGAGGTGTGTCAATGATGCGGCCCTTGAGCTAGTGCACTAGTCCTCATTCGGCCCTCGTGGTCATTTGAGTTTGAGACCCCTGTTCTACTCCAAGTATTTCCTAATACCGAAAGCAAAGGGGGGGCCTCAGACCCATCTTGGACCTGCACTACCTCAACAGGTTCATGAAGAAACTTACGTTTCATTTGGTCTCGTTGGCCACCATTATCCCATCCCTGGATCCAGGAGACTGGCATGCTGCCCTCGACTTAACGGACACACACATCCACATTTCCATAATCCTACCTCACAGGCGCTTTTTAAGGTTTGTAGTGGGGGGCATGGCACTACATGTTTGGCCTGTCATCGTCACCTTGGATGTTCACCAAATGCATGTCAGTCGTGGCTGCCTGCTGCAGAAAAGGCAAGTTCAGGTATTTCCGTACCTCGACAATTGGTCAGCGCAGGGCTGTTCCAGGACACACACAGATCAACAGGTCAGATAAGATCCACTTTCAACACAGTGGGCCTCCTCTTAAACACTCAAAAGTCAACGTTCACCCCTACTCAGAGAATAGAGTTCATAGGGGCAGTGCTAGGCTACCTCAGCGCCACTTTCAGGTTATACATGACATCATATAAACCCTCAGACAGTTTCCTACAACCAAGGCAAGGAATTGCTTGAAACTCCTTGGGCACATGCTGTCCTACATGTATGTGGTGCAACATGTGAGGCTCTGACTCAGACCTCTCCAGGCCTGGCTAGCCTCCCTGTATCAACTGAGCAAACACAGCCTAGACCAGGGGTCTCAAGCTCAAATGACCACAAGGGCCACATGAGGACTAGTACATTAGCCCAAGGGCCGCATCACTGACACCCTGCCCTCATCTCCGCCCCCACTCCTCCCTTTCCATGAGGCCCTGCCCTGCCCCACCTCTTCCCACCCCTTCCCTGCCCCCATTCCAACCCCTTCTGTGAAACCCCCACCCCAACTCCACCCCCTCCCTACCTCCAGGGGGTGCAGGAGTGCAGGGTGTGGCAGGGGGGTTCAGGACAGGGAGTTGAGGTGCAGAAGATGTGCAGGATGCGCCAAGGGCCTCAGGACAGGGAGTGCAGGGTGTAGCAGGGGGCTCAGGACAGGGAGTTGGGGTGCAGGAGGAGTGAGGGGTGCGGCAGGGGGCTCTTCTGGGAAGCAGAAAACCATCAACCAGGACTGCCAAGTGGAAGAGATTCTTGGTTTGGTATTTGCAGAACCATATTCCTCTGACGCACTCTCCCGTTCCCTTTATCTTGGACTATATGCTAAGGTTGAAACAGCAGGGCTTGTCACACTCCTCAGTAAAAGTTTTTCTTGCCGCCATCTCAGCTGTCCACGCAGGAGAGGCAGGCTGCTCCGTCTTCACTAGCCCAATGGTGTGACATTTTCCTAGACAGGCTATAGCCTCAAATCCAGCTTGGAACCTAACCTGGCACTCTCGAGGCTGATGGGGCCTCCGTTTGAGCCCTTAACGACATGCTCACCGCTCTGTCTTATAAAGTGGCTTTCTTAGTCACGATAACTTCAACCAGGAGGGTGTCTGAGCTGACCCTCCCTATACCATCTTTTACAAGGGCAAGGTGCAGCTTTGACCTCACCTGGCTTTCCTCCCCAAGGTAGTCTCAAATTTCCATACCAGCCAAGACACAGTTCTTCCAGTTTTTTTCTGAAGACTCACGCCAGCAGTCCCAAACACAGGCTCCACTACCTACACATTTGGCGGGCATTGGCTTTTTATACTGAACGAACAAAGCTGTTCCACAAGTTGAATCAGTTGTTTGTCATGATGGTGGACATGGTGGTGTCTTACCAAAGGATATCATTGTGGTTCATGTCCTGTATCCAGGCAAAGGTCCCTGCCTCCAAACTGATGGTGCATTCCATCATAGCTTAGGCTTCCTTGGTGGCCTTCTTGGCCCAGGTCCTGATCTAGAGCGGCAACGTGGTCCTCGATTCACACCTTCACTTCCCATTATGCTATCACCCATCATGTCAGGAATGATGCAGCATTCGGCAGAGCAGTGCTTCAATCAGTTATTCCATGAACTAGATATGAGTCAGCAGTGTGCTCTTGTTGCCAAGAAGGCCAAAGGCATATTGGACTATATTAGTAGGAGCATTACCACCAGATCAAGGGAAGGGATTATTCCTCTTTATTCAGCATTTGTGAGGCCATATCTGGAGTACTGTGTCCAGTCTTGGTGGTCTCACTACAGGAGGAATGTGGACAAATTAGAGAGAGAGAGTCCAGTGGAAGGCAATGAAAATAATTAGGGGGCTAGGGCACATGACTTATGAGGAGAGGCTGAGAGAACTGGGATTGTTTAGTCTCCAGAAGAGAAGACTGAGGTAGAATTTGATAGCAGCTTTCAACTACCTGAAAAGGTTCCAGAGAGGATGGATCTAAACTGTTCTTAATGGTACCGGATGACAAAACAAGGAGTAATGGTCTCAAGTTGCAGTGGGCGAGGCTTAGGTTGGCTATTAGGAAAAACTGTTTCACTAGGAGGGTGGTAAAGCACTGGAATGGATTACCTAGGGAGGTGGGGGAACCTCCATCCTTGGAGGTTTTTAAGGCCTGGCTTGACAAAGCTCCAGCTGGGATGATATAGGTGGGGATTGGTTCTGCTTTGAGCAGGGCGTTGAACTAGATACTTCCTAGGTCCTTTCCAACCCTAATATTCTATTAACTCTGACCACACCTCTTAGGTAAAGCTTGGGAGTCATCTAATTGGAATTGACATGAGCAAGCGCTCAAAGAAGAAAAAACAGTTACCTACCTTTCACAACTGTTCTTTGGGATGTGTTGCCCATGTCTATTCCAAACCCACCTGCCTTCCCCTCTTGTCAGAGTAATCCAGCAAGAAGGAACTGGAGAGATGGCGAGTCGGCAAGCCCCCTTATGCGGTGCCATGTAGGTGCGACTCCGTGGGGCTCCACAGCCGACCTGACACGTCCTGCTAGGGGAAAAACCTTCCAGTGACTGTGCACGCGGCACACACATCCTAATTGGAATGGACCCGAGTAACACATTGCAAAGAACAACAGTAAGGTAAAAAAAAATTGTTGCCTTTTTCTGTTATGCCCTTTAGGGGCTGATATCTGTCTGGTTTCAGAGCTTTTGGAGTGTTACATTTTGTTAGGATGCCTTGACATCTTTTTTTCAGCTTTATGAGTTAAACTATGAAAACAGATTATTTTAATATTGGATATGACTAGAGAATGGCATTGCAATGTGGACATGAATCCAGGATAGTTGTCCCTTGGGTCATCAGAAAGTTAAATTGAATCTGACATCACCATGCAAAATTTCTTAGAGCTTAATGCGATCCTTTTGAGAAAATGCTGATACGCATTTTTATTGTTTAAAGCCTGGTTAACCTGAGTTCTGGGTTGTAAAAACTCATTATAAAATGCCATTTTGGAAATCTATTCCGTATTTCTCGTCAAATAAACATTTATTGTTTTCAGAGGCCTTTGTGAGATGTGGCTGTTGTAAACTTGCCCAAGTGAATTTAATAATGAAGGATTAATTAGCTCTATAGTTGATCTGGCTAGCAGGGGGGGCTGTAGGTGCTATTGTAAGATAGATAATGTTATTCTTAGATGGACAGACAATGATTTGCAAGTCTCTGTAGTGGATCTTTTCTGTTCTGGTAAATATACTGTGATACTGAGGTCAGGATGTAACCATCTTTTGCAAACATAAAACAGCACGTGATCCTAAATTGTATTATTTTTATCTACTGTGAGGAAAAGGTTTTATTAATCTGCTTCTCCTGCCTGTGCAGAATGGATGTTGGTTTGAAATGTTGATGCCTCTTACACAGATTGTTGATGCCTCATACACAGGACGATAGAACAGATTCATAGAATCCTAGAAGATTAGGGTTGGAAGGGACCTCAGGAGGTCATCTAGTTCAACCCCCTGCTCAAAGCAGGACCTACACCAATTAAATCGTCCCAGCCGGGGCTTTGTCAAGCCAGGCCTTAAAACCTCCAAGGACGGAGATTCCTTCACCTCCCTAGGTAACCCATTTCAGTGCTTCACCACTCTCCTAGTGAAATAGTGTTTCCTAATATCCAACCTAGACCTCCCCCACTGCAACTTGAGATCATTGCTCCTTGTTCTATTGTCTTCTACCACTGAGAACAACCGAGCTCCATCCTCTTTGGAATCCCCTTCAGGTCTTTGAAAGCAGCTAACAAATGCCCCCTCACTCTTCTCTTCTGTAGACTAAACAAGCCCATTTCCCTCAGCCTCTCTTCATAAATCATGTTTCCCAGCCCCCGATCATTTTCGTTGTCTTCCACTGGACTGACTCCAATTTGTTCACATCCTTTCCGTAGTGGGGGCCCAAAACTGAACACAGTACTCCGGATGTAGCCTCATTTACATTATTATGGACAGTAAAGCAGCCTCTTGTAACTTTTACTGTTGTTTTGTGTGAGGCATTTGATTTATTTTCTCTTATAATCCCAAATGTTAATATGTCTTGTTCCTTTCAAAAACTTTTTAAATGATTAGAAATAGATCTTTATCTCTACTAAAGAAATACAGCCAGCTCTACAAAGACTTCTGTTCTGACTTTCAGACTCCCCCAAAAGGTAACTGGAGTCAGTATGAAGAGATTGATATTCCTGTGGCTTTGCTCAGCTACACTGACATGTTAGATATTGGAAAGGTAAGCACTCTATAGAACAATTTCACTTATACCATCTAAAGCATGTCATGCCACAGTAGTGTGTGTGCAGTGCATTTTAGAAACTTTTTAAAATTGAAACTTTTCCCTCTCCCATGAATAAGCAGCATGAGGCATCAAACGAGGAGAATGAGGAGGGCAATGAAGAGCTTGCTCTGGAAAGACAGAATATCTTTAGAACTCAGAATCCTGAGGGTGAGCATATAGAAGCCATCCTGATTCTCAGCAGGAAACCCAGCCCAGGACTCAGGAGGCAGAGCCTCTCAAGGGAATCTTGGTATATATCTGCCTTTACAATTCATTATTGCATTATGCTGCTGCGCTAACTTCTGTTCTTCGAGTAGTGTCTCTATGAGTGCTCCACCTCAGCTGCACATGTGCCTCTTGAGCACTTGAATGGAGGCTTTCAGCTAGCAGTGTCCATTTGGCCTGCACATGCATCCTAAGCCTCTTTGTGCCAGACACCGAAGCTTTATAAGGCTTTGTGGGCGAACCACCCTCAGTTCCTTCTCAGCTGCCTTGGCCAGAGACAGAGCCTTAGTGTGTCCACCTTGAGTATGCCTTGGCCTTTCTATTTTTCTTTAGTGTTAAGATACTTAGTGTAGTGGTTGTTAGTGGTGAAGTTTAGTTAGTTAGTTTGTATAGAGTGAGAGGGTTGGTTGTTCTTTTCTCCGTTTTTCCTCTGGTAAACTTGTTTTCCTGGCAGGGCATGGCAGCTAGCTAGGTTTCAAACACTGCCTCTCCTGCTGAGAGGCTATATCTGTAAGCAACAGCCATTCTATGTGCATCTATTGCTTAGGGGAGCCCCACGTCTCCCAGAAGTGCAACCTCTGCTTGGCTGTCAAGTCTAGGACAATGAAGATCAAGTTAAGACTGTTCATGATGGAATACTTCCTGCAACCAGAACCAGATCAGGAGACATCCCTGTACATCTGTCCCCTGACAGTTTCAGAGCCCTTTCTGCCTCACAGCAGGCTGTCCTGGACTTTGGAGGCTTCTGGGAAGACTCCCTGAAAGAGGAGCATTGAGACCCTCACCAAAGAGCCTGCTCCAAAAAGGATCAGGTTCTGGACCAAGTGTGTGGTCTCTGAGGGTACCATTGAGGCCAAGAACTTCTCCACTGATACTGTGACGCCCCAAAGCTGCAAGGAGAAGACATGGCTCTGTTAGGGTCTGGTACCCTCTACCAGCAAAGAGAGCAAGAATAGGGCATGTCGAGTTTGACCAAGCAATCGGTGCCTATGTCTGGCCCAGCTTTCAGTCCCAATGCAGTCTATCCAACTGTCAGTACCAGTGCATTCGGCATCTTCAGCACTGAACAAACAATAATGCCCCACCTTCGACTGCGGTGTGTTCATTGTTGAAACAGTTGGCCTCAGCCACCATGTTGGCACCGGATTCCTTCTTGGTACCTTTTGGAATTTTGATACTCTAAGGACCTGTAGGTATCAAATGAACCAGAGTCTCTGTTTTTTATGGTACAAAGCACCTTTCAGTATCAAGACCACAGACTCCAGGCCACTGTCTTCTATCACCGCAGGAGACTCAACCAGGACCCAGCCATGTCTGCAGCCTCTGGACAATACAGGGTACTGGTAACATCAGCATATGTTTCCCGATTGTGCCCTCACAGCCATGCTTCCCCCTGCCATTCCCCTCCCTGGCCCAAACTCAGGGAAGTGAGGACAATTGCACCTGTGAGCCCAGCTCTTTTGAGCTATCTAATGCTCCTGCTAACTTTGAGCCCAGGCACACAACACTGGAAGAGGGAAGAAGCAGCAGAGGCAAGGTATAAACTCACCTGTGAATTGGAGCCCAGCTCTTAATCCCCCTGTTGCAGTGTGCTGCTCTCCACTGCACTGTGTCACTTTAAAGTTGTGTTTCATTGTTGTTTTAATTAAAGTTTTGTTATTTCTGATTGTTAGATACTACATTTTTAAATAATAAAAAACATTAAAATTAATTAATAAGGAATCTGCAGTGCATAATAGAGAGAAAATCTGTAAAATTTGCATAAATCATATAGGTTTTTATGAAAGTGTAAAGGCACACATGATAAAATGAGGACTGCCACAATGTGCCGCTTCTGCCATCCGTAAAAGAGACTGCAATCCATTCTTCTCCTTCCCCTACCCCCACCATAACAGCTGAATATACAGCTGCAGGCCTGAGACTAAAGATAAGAGCAATAGGCATCCCATCGCCTTGATGTTTCATTTTCTAATGGACGCCTTGCTGTCTGCTCAAAGTGTTGAGCGTGTCTTTGCACCCTTGTTAAAGCTTTCTCCCTTGTGCTCAAGAATACTGTGTACAATACAGCATGCAGTTAGGCAAGTTGTTTTCTGCAGCTTTCAACCTAGCCATAAACAGCGCCACCATTTTTTTCAGACGGCCACATGTACATTCCACTGTCATTCTGTAGCTACTGAGGCAAATAGCTCTGAGGCAAGTGCACATTCCTCTGTCATTCTGCAGCTACTTCTGTCCAAGTGGCCTCTGAATGGCTTCCCACAGCCCCCATTGGACTGGAATGGTGAACCGCAGCCAGTGGGAGCCGTGGTTGGTGAACCGGCAAGTAAACAAACCGGCGGGGCCTGCTAAGGGTGCTTACTCTGCGGTTTCGTGTGCCAAGGTTGCCGATCGCTGTTTTACATAGTGCATGCCAACTAGTGCCTGTCAATTTGGTGTGAAATAAACCCCCTGCGCAGAGAATGCTTCAGAGCGCTTTTGTAAAAAAAAAACAAATAATATCTCTCAGCATAGCTTTGGGCCTTGTGTTTTATCCACTGCATCAAGAAACCAAAAATCCTCTTCTAGTTCTTATCAAAGGGGCTTTCAGTCCTCTCTACCATGGGAACAAGCATAGAAGTATTTCTCTGGGTACGAGATTATCATCATCAAGTCAGTGGCATCTATGTTGAACTAAGGAGATTCTTCCAATAGTTTGTTCTCTTTAAGTTCAGCAGGTTAACGTCTTTTAGTAATGTAGCCATCCTTAGCTACCCCACTCCTCTGAAGAATCTTACTTTTGGGGAAGAGGCGGCTAAGTAAGAAGACATGAAGGGTGGGAATTTTCAAAAGCACTCAGTGTTCCTCTAACTTTGAGGCGTCTGAGTCAGTGTGGAGTAGTTTTGAAAATGCCATCATGGTTCTCTTGGAGGACATGGGTCATGCTGCTAAATGGCCAACTACAAACACTGGAGCTGTCAACATCAGTCTGAATACTGAGTGAGGAACTGACAAAGCACTTTCACATAGATAGCACTAGAAATTATTTTACTGGGTTTTAAATAGTTGATTCTGATGAGACTGAAACACTAACCAGTTTGTAATTATCATGTTTCCATTACAGAGTTTTGGCAGATCAGTGAAGGTGGCAATGTATGCGCCAAATGAGCCTGTTCTTGACTATAACATGGTGATTATCTTTGTAATGGCTGTGGGCACTGTTGCAATTGGAGGCTATTGGGCAGGAAGCAGGGATGTGAAAAAGTAAGTAGAGCAAATTGAGTGCCATGCTGAGCAGAGTTCTGTTATGGTTCAAAGAATGCTTAGCAAATATGATTCAGGGAAGCCCAGAGCGGCGCTGTTTGAGCTGTTGGGGTGATTGTGTCTGTGAATCTGAAATGAGAAAACACTGAAGTGATAAATATTTGTGTGGATAAGAAAGAATCATAGAATCTCAGGGTTGGAAGGGACCTCAGGGGGTATCTAGTCCAACCCCCTGCTCAAAGCAGGACCCACCCCAACTAAACCGGCGATTCTCAAACTTAAGGGAGTGGCGGCCCGTTTTCTCGACTTGCGGGCTGCCGCGACCCCTGTGTCCCTGCCGAAATGTTGCCGAGCCGAATGCTTCCGGTTTCGATGGCATTTTGACGGACATGCCGAGCGCTTCACAGCGTCCGCCGAAGAGCCACTGAAACTGGAAACTTTCACTTTGGCAGCTTTTCAGGGGGACACTTTGAAGCGCATGGCATGTCCACCAAAATGCCGCCGAAAACGAAAGCTTTTGGCTCGGCGGCATTTCAGCGGCACAGGGAGCTCACGACCCCCAGTTTGAGAACCACTGAACTAAACAATGACCTTTGGAGTTACTTCAATATAACTTGAGTTTATGGTATTTTGGTGCTTCAATTGATAGAAAAAATTTGGAGCATGTTTTTAAAATGGTAAGAGAGAGAATCCTAGCGGTAATGTTAGTCTTCCTATCTGGGTGTCTGTAAGGGCTCCTTTAGGCTTTTATTGATGTTTTTCAGCTCACAGAAAATATTTTAGATGACTTTTTTTCTTACTAGTATAATTTCATTTAGGTACGGATTTATTTATCCACCCAATGATAATTTTAGTGCAAGAAATACCACAAATATTTTTAATCAAATGTTGACTCAAATGTGAATGTTTTGCAGCATGTGTTGAGCACCTTTTCATATTTTAAAATATTAAATAGTTCATATTTTAAACACTATGTTCATTGAGACCCATTGCTGAAATTTTATATATTCACTTTCCTAAGAAGGAAAAAGTGGTGCATGGTTGACTTCAGTGGGGCTCCATGCCAGGTCAGGTGTCATCCCATTCTCATCCTCTTCCTCCCATTGCCCCCCCCCTCCTTCTGTGCTGTGTGCCATGAAGGATTAGAACCCTTGTCTGTTCATTGTAGGATCTGATTATCGACATGCTGCTTTCTTTCAGGCGATACATGAAGCACAAACGAGATGATGGGGCAGAAAAACATGATGATGAAACAGTTGATGTCACTCCCATCATGATCTGTGTATTTGTGGTGATGTGCTGCTCTATGCTGGTCCTTCTTTATTTCTTCTATGACCACTTAGGTGCTTTTTTATTATATTTCTATAAAATTGTCTTATTTTATACTATCAGACTTCTATCCCTTAAAGTGGATGCCTAATTTGAAAAGTGATTATAAAAATGGCTACCATTTCATAAACAGGTTAGATTCTTTTGTTTGGTTAGAGTCTCATCTACTTATTCTAGTGACAGACATGCTTTTTACTGCTTCTGGTAGCTCCGAAGGACTTGCACATCTCTTTGAGGGTAAACTGAATTCCCATGTAGCTTGTGCATTGACAGGACTCTTAGTGAAGTTCCAATGGCAGGGACAAATTCAGTTTTCAGTTACCCTTCTGTAGCCCCATTGAAGTGAATGGGATTGCACAGGTGTAACTGGTGTCAGAATTTGAGTTGTTGTTTTTTTTTCTTACAAACGCTTTTTTTTTTTTACTTCTAACCTGAGAAAATTTGATCTCATCTTCTTAATGTGTAATAGACATGAAACTTTGATATGCCATTTCTAGTCACTTTTCAGAGTAGAAATGCATGTCAGAGATCAGTGTCTGAATTAAAATATTTAATGGCTACTGTAGTCTCTTTCTCAGCAGTGTTTGCTATTCCATCCCTGTGATCTTCAGCTTTGAATCCATGCCATCCAATGGCCGGAAAGGATTTGAGCTACAGTGTTTCTGAGCTGAAAAGCACTGATTTAGTTGTGTTAAATAATTTTATCTTACCAGGAAAAACGAGAGGGGAATTTTTTTCTCCTCTAAAAGAACATCATGAAGTAGTTAAGCCTAAAATGTAGAACATGTAGAAGATGTTTGTAAACCCAGGGTTTTTTAATATAGTCTTGCATTTCATTCTTCTCTACTCCTGGAGGAATTGTGCACTGTTGCACACATGGAGAATTCAATGTCCTATGCAGATTTCTTTTCTTCCCCACAAAGGATTTTCTGACGGGGAAGCAAGGAAAACTGCAAGAGTGGTCATGCACCCATCCCGGGCAGTGTGGATGTGTTGTTTCGGGCTCCCAGAGTAGCCAGCAGAGAGTGAAATCATTGGGGCTGTGGGAGCCTGAGGAAACCCCAGCAGGTGGCTCCTACCCTGCACTGGACTCAGCAGCTAGTCCCAGCTGGGCTGGGAGGCAGGGGGGGATGGGACTTCCTCTTCTACAGGAGGGATAGGGTCAGGGCTAGGTCAAACCCACCTCCAGAAATCTCCCCTGGTTCCAGGAAGCTACACACACACTCTCTCTCACTCACTCTCCCTTCCCTTCATCGCTCCTTAGTTGCAGGGAGAGGGGTCACTGTATGAGGAGCAGCTCCCCCATCTGTCCAACCCCTGTGCATCCGGACTCCCGCAAACCCAACCCCCTCACCAAGCCTCATCTCCCCGACACAAACCCCAACCGCACCTGAACCGCCACCCACCAAGCCTCACCGCCTGAATGTGGAGTCCTCCAGCACCAACTCCCCTTGCTGAGCCTTAGCCCCAGCTCCAAAATCTCCCCCCAGTCTTCTCTTCTGTAGACTAAACAATCCCAGTTCCCTCAGCCTCTCCTCATAAGTCATGTGCTCCAGACCCCTAATCATTTTTGTTGCCCTTCTCTGGACTCCTTCCAATTTTTCCACATCCTTCTTGTAGTGTGGGCCCCAAAACTGGACTCAGTACTCCAGATGAGGCCTGACCAATGTTGAATAGAGGGGAACGATCACATCCCCCGATTTGCTGGCAATGCCCCTACTTATACAGCCCCAAATGCCTTGTTCTTGGCAACAGGCGCACACTGTTGACTCATATCTAGCTTCTCATCCACTGTAACCCCTAGGTCCTTTTCTGCAGAACTGCTGCCTAGCCATTCAGTCCCTAGTCTGTAACAGTGCATGGGATTCTTCCATTATAGCTGCAGGACTCTGAACTTGTCCTTGTTGAACTGCGTCAAATTTCTTTTGGCTCAGTCCTCTAATTTGTCTAAATCCCTCTGTATCCGATCCCTATCCTTCAGCATATCTATCACTTCTTAGTGTCATCTGCAAACTTGCTGAGGGTGCAGTCCATGCCATCCTCCAGATCATTGATAAAGATATTGAATAAAACCGGCAACAGGACCGACCTTTGGGAGATGGTATCAAAACCTTTGCTAAAGTCAAGGAATAGCATATCCACTGCTTTCCCTTCATCCACAGAGCCAGTTATTTCATCATAGAAGGCAATTAAGGTAGTCAGGTAATTAGGTTAGTCTGCCACCCCGACCAGGGAAACCGAGAGGTCTGCTGCTTGCCAGGAACTAGGATTCATGATGTGACGGAGAGATTGCCGAGACTCATCCAGGCCTCAGATCGCTACCTGTTCCTGCTTCTCCATGTGGGCACCAAAGACACTGCCAAGAATGAACTTGAGCGGATCACTGCAGACTACGTGGCTCTAGGAAGAAGGATAAAGGAGTTTGAGGTGCAAATGGTGTTCTTTTCCATCCTCTCTATGGAAGGAAAAGGCCCAGGTAGGGACCGTCGAATCATAGAAGTCAACGAATGGCTACACAGGTGGTGTCGGAGAGAAGGCTTTGGATTCTTTGACAATGGGATGGTATTCCAAGAAGGAGTCATCCAAGGCAGAGACGGGCTCAATCTAACAAAGAGAGGGAAGAGCATCTTTGCAAGCAGGATGGCTAACCTAGTGAGGAGGGCTTTAAACTAGGGACAATGAGGGAAGGGAGACCAAAGCCCTGAGGTAAGCAGGGAAATGGGATACCGGGAGGTAGCACAACCAGGAGAGCGCAAGAGAGGAGGACTCCTGGCTCATATTGAGCAAGTTGGATGATCAGCGAGTTATCTTAAGTGCCTATACACAAATGCAAGAAGCCTGGGAAAAAAGCAGGGAGAACTGGAGGTCCTGGCATAGTCAAGGAACTGTGATGTGATTGGAATAACAGAGACTTGGTGGGATAAGTCACATGACTGGAGTAATGTCATGGATGGATATAAACTGTTCAGGAAGGACAGGCAGGGCAGAAAGGGTGGGGGAGTTGCACTGTATGTAAGAGAACAGTATGACTACTCAGAGCTCTGGTGTGAAACTGCAGAAAAACTCGAGAGTCTCTGGATTAAGTTTAGAAGTGTGAGCAACAAGGATGATGTCGTGGTGGGAGTCTGCTTACACACCACCAGACTAGGGGGATAAGACGGATGAGGCTTTCTTCCAGCAACTAAGAGAAGTTACTAGATCGCAAGCTGTGATTCTCATGAGAGACTTCAAATCGATCTGATATCTGCTGGGAGAGCAATACAGCGGTGCACAGACAATCCAGGAAGTTTTTGGAAAGTGTAAGGAACAATTTCGTAGTGCAAGTGCTGGAAGAACCAACTAGGGGCAGAGCTCTTGTTGACCTGCTGCTCACAAACCAGGAAGAATTAGAGGGGAAGCAAAAGTGGATGGGAACTTGGGAGGCAGTGACCATGAGATGGTCGAGTTCAGGATCCTGACACAGGGAAGAAAGGAGAGCAGCAGAATACGGACCCTGGACTTCAGAAAAGCAGACTTTGACTCCCTCAGGGAACTGATGGGCAGGATCCCCTGGGAGAATAACATGAAGGGGAAAGGCGTCCAGGAGAGCTGGCTGTATTTTAAAGAATCCTTATTGAGGTTGCAGGAACAGACCATCCCGATGTGTAGAAAGAATAGTAAATATGGCAGGCAACCAGCTTGGCTTAACAGTACAATCCTTGGTGATCTTAAATGGAAAAAAGCTTACAAGAAGTGGAAGATTGGGCAAATGACTAGGGAGGAATATAAAAATATTGCTCAGGCCTGCAGGAGTGAAATCAGGAGGGCCAAATCACACTTGGAGTTGCAGCTAGCAAGGGATGTTAAGTGTAACAAGAAGAGTTTCTTCAGGTATGTTAGCAACATGAAGTCAAGGAAAGTGTGGGCCCCTTACTGAATGAGGGAGGCAATCTAGTACAGTGGATGTGGAAAAAGCAAATGTACTCAATGCTTTTTTTGCCTCTGTCATTACGAACAAGGTCAGCTCCCAGACTAGTGAACAGGGCAGCACAGTATAGGGAGGAGATGGTGGAGAAAGAAGTGGTTCAGGACTATTTAGAAAAGCTGGATGAGCACAAATCCATGGGGCCGGATGCGCTGCATGTGAGGGTGCTAAAGGAGTTGGCAGATGTGATGCAGAGCCATTGGCCATTATCTTTGAAAACTCATGGCGATCGGGGGAGGTCCCGGATGACTGGAAAAAGGCTAATGTAGTGCCCATCTTTAAAAAAGGGAAGAAAGAGGATCCAGGGAACTACAGGCCAGTTAGCCTCACTTCAGTCCCTGGAAAAATCATGGAGCAGGTCCTCAAGGAATCAATTCTGAAGCACTTAGAGGAGAGGAAAGTGATCAGGAACAGTCAGCTTGGATTCACCAAGGGCAAGTCATGCCTGACTAACCTAATTGCCTTCTATGATGAAATAACTGGTTCTGTGGATGAGGGGAAAGCAGTGGATGTGCTATTCCTTGACTTTAGCAAAGTTTTTGATACAGTCTCCCACGGTATTCTTGCCAGCAAGTTGAAGTATGGGTTGGATGAATGGACTATAAGGTGGATAGAAAGCTGGCTGGATCGTCGGGCTCAACAGGTAGTGATCAATGGCTCCATGTCTAGTTGGCAACCTGTATCAACGGAGTGCCCCAAAGGTCGGTCCTGTTGCCGGTTTTATTCAATATCTTTATCAATGATCTGGAGGATGGCGTGGACTGCACCCTCAGCAAGTTTGCAGATGACATTAAACTGGGAGGAGTGGTAGATATGCTGGAGGATAGGGATAGGACAGAGAGGGACCTGGAGAAAATAGAGGATTGGGCCAAAAGAAATTTGATGCAGTTCAAGAAGGATTTTTTCACTAGGAGGGTGGTGAAGCACTGGAATGGGTTACCTACGGAGGTGGTAGAATCTCCTTCCTTAGAGGTTTTTAAGGTCAAGCTTGACAAAGCCCTGGGTGGGATGATTTAGTTGGGGTTAGTCCTGCTTTAAGCAGGGGGTTGGATCAGATGATCTCCTGAGGTCCTTCCAATCCAGTTATTCTGTGATTCTATGATTCCACCACCTCCCTACGTATCCCATTCCAGTGCTCCTCCACCCTCCTAGTGAAAAAGTTTTTCCTAATATCCAATCTCCCCTTCCCCCTCTGCAACTTGAGACCATTACTCCTTGTTCTGTCATCTGCTACCACTGAGAACAGTCTCAATCCATCCTCTTGGGAACCCCCTTTCAGGTAGTTGAGAGCAGCCATCCAATCCTCCCTCATTCTTCTCTTCTGCAGACTAAAGAATCCCAGTTTCCCCAGCCTCTCATAAGTCATGTGCTCCAGACCCCTAATCGTTTTTGTTGCCCTCTTCTGGACTCTTTCCAATTTTTCCACATCCTTCTTGTAATGTGGGGCCCAAAACTAGATATAGTATTCCAGATGAGGCCTCACCAATGCCGAATAGAGGGAAATGATCACGTCCCTTGATCTGCTGGCAATGCCCCTACTTATATAACCCAAAATCCCACTGGCCTTCTTGGCAACCGGGGCACACCGACTCACATCCAGCTGCTCATCCACTGTGACCCCTAGGTCCTTTTCTGCAGAACTGCTGTCTAGCTATTTGTCCCTAGTGTGGAGCAGTGCATTTGGAGCCCCCCTGCACCCAAACCCCCAGCCTGGCTCTACCTCTGCACCAACATCACCCATTGCTGAGCCCCCCACCCTGACAAGCCCCTCCAGAAGCTGGACCATGTCTATGAGACCCCTGCCACCAGCCCTCTACCTCATTGAGCCCCAACCAATTGTACCTGCTCCCCACCCCACGAAGCCCCACTCCCTCAGCACATGGAACCTCACTACTGAGCCCACACCCAGACCTCCCCGCTGAGCCCTATCCCCTCACACCCAGGCCCTCTCTCAATGAGCCCTGACTATATTCACCTAGATCCCCTACAGAGTCCCATTGCTTCTGCATCTGGAATCCTGCAATGAGCCTCTGTGCATTCAGATCTACACCCAGATTCCCTACTGAGACACCCGCCTGCAGATTACCCCACACAGAACTCTCTCAACTCACATCTGGATTTCCCATATTAAGTCCGTCCACACTTGGGATCCTGTCAGGCTGAGCCAACCTGCCAGCATGTGGCACAGAGGGGCAGGACCCCAGGGTGTTTCTATCGTAGGCCCAACCCTTGCGCTGTGTCAGGATTAGATGCAGCCTCACCGCTAAGTTCATGTCCTGTGGGGGAAGGAGGGAAGGCTGCAGGATGATCTCCTACCTCTCTGCAGCCAATGGCCTATGCTCCCCACTACCATGCTGGAGATCCACATTTATCAACAACTAAAATGTGCACAATTTTAAAATATTGTGCACCAAACTTTTATTTTTTTTGGTATAGAATTTTTAATTTTTTAGCGTAGAATTTTCTTGGGAGTATTTATAGCACCTAAGTGAGAGGTGACTGGCTCTTCCCTAAGATCATATCTGAAGGACTGGAACTTACTACTTTCATAATAATCATAAAAACTGAGATGGAAAAAAACTTGCTAGGATGTTTACGCATCCTCCTTGTCAATGCGAGCTTTACAAGGATCTACTAGTATTCTGAAGATGAAATTTAAGAAGCCACATTATCCATCTTCAAGTAAGGATTTAAGAAGCTCTATTTATTTAGCTTATCAAAGAGAGGCTTAAGAGATGATTTAATCAGTCTGTAAGTACTTACCAAGGTACAAGATTTCTGATAGAGATCTCTTTAGTGTAGCAGACAAAAGCAGAACAAGATCCAGTGCCTGGAAGCTGAAGCTAAATAGATTTTGGGAAAGAAATAAGGCATGATTTTTAAACATGGTAATTGGGACAATTTAGATAAGGACATGGTGGATTCCCCATTGCTTGAAGTTTTTAATCAAGGTTCCAAAATATCTGCTCTAGTTTAACCACAAATTCTAGGCTTGATGCAGGTATTCCTGGTGTTATGGAAGCATTCAGGTTAGATGATCATAATGGTCCTTTTTGGCCTTAAAATCTGTGAATCCCCACTTAGATGTGGAACTCAATGCCCCATGCTCTTGGTCTTGTCTGGAGAAGTCTGTGTAATTGAAATGTATAATCTGATTTCTTAGTCATTTTAATGTTGTTAAAACATGGAAAGCAGCATCAGATTTTATACATAATACACTTATCGTGTAATTTAGTAAGTTACTGTTAAAGTATATGATCACTTCAGAAAGGGACCTGGAAATGTAGCTTGAAAGTGTAATGCACTGAAATGAGCTCCAGCTAATAACCATTAAAGGTTTTGTAGAGCAACATGTTTTTATGCCCCATCTTTATGTAGGAATGGAATTAAAAAAATCCTATTATATCAACATGGTAGTAAAACTGATTAATAAAACCCACATAGTGACCAAATGAATATGAGACCAGTAGAATGGTAAATAGCTGGCCATTTTTTGGTATAATTTAATGACAGACTGGTAAAGATTTGTAAGATACAGCTTATCTATTAACTGCGTGCAAAAAATCTGTTGCATAAGAGCAAATGGGCAACTAACAGAGGATGACCGATATCAAATTTAGCAGTAATTAAATAGTAGGAGACCGCTGGTGCAAAAAATAATACTTCAGAATCCCTTTGGGAGTTTAACCTTTTATCTAGAAAACTATAAACAACCTCTTCCCTGCCTCGCCACTGGCTGTTGTCTTGCATGAACAAGTAACTTCATTTACTTGAATAATCCCACTAGATAGCGATGATGGCTTTTAATACACTTTTTAATATGGTTTTCTTTTCTCCAGTTTGGGGATCTGGAGAGCCACATGGTTGAGATGTGAGGGACTGTGTCTAGTATCCTACCATAACTTATTGATTTTACTCTTTCAGTCTATGTTATTATAGGGATTTTCTGCCTGGCTGCCTCCATTGGTCTCTACAGTTGTCTGTCTCCCTTTGTAAGAAGATTCCCATTGGGGAAGTGCAGGTATTTGACCATTTGCATATTTTTTAAAGCCAAAAATGTGTTTCATGAAGTCTTAGAGTATGTGATGCTTCCCTTGGGTGTTAGGTTGGAGTTAGATTTGGATTGTTGCAGCATAATTAAAAATGTTAAACTGAAAAAGAGTAATTGTGCCAAAAATCAGGACCAGGTCTGAGTGGTTGTTTTCCAGTATGCTTATATGTTGTTCAAAGCTTTACCTAAAGTGCCCTTAATATTCCCTTTGTCTGTTAATGTTTACATGATATGTTTTCCACTTTCAGAATCCCTGACAACAATTTGCCATATTTTCACAAGCGTCCACAGGTCCGGATGTTGCTTCTGGCTGCGTTTTGTATCTCTATTAGTGTGGTGTGGGGAGTCTTCAGAAATGAAAATCAGTAAGTCCACACTGAGTCACTGTAATACTGAATACTTTGTGTTGTCTAAGAGAATCATAATGAGGTAACTAGAGAGGAGCATAAACACTGCAAAATTAAGTGTAAAAATGTAATAAAAGCCAAAATGGAATTTGAGGAACAGCTAGCCAGAAACTCAAAAGGTGGTAATAAAATGTTTTTTAAATACGTCAGAAGCAGGAACCCTGCTAAACAACCAGTAGGGCCCCTGGATGATAGAGATACAAAAGGAGCACTTAAAGATGATAGTCATTGCGGAAAAACTAAATGATTTCTTTGCTTCGATCTTCACGGCTAAGGACGTTAGAGAGATTCCCAAACCTGAGCCGTCTTTTGTAGGTGACAAATCTGAGGAATTGTCACAGATTGAAGTGTCACAAGAGGAGGTTTTGGAACTAATTGATAAACTTAACTGTAACAAGTCACCGGGACCAGACGGCATTCACCCAAGAGTTCTGAAAGAACTCAAATGTGAAATTGCAGAACTATTAACTAAGGTTTGTAACCTTTCCTTTAAATCGGCTTCTGTACCCAATGACTGGAAGATAGCTAATGTAACGCCAATATTTAAAAAGGGCTCTAGAGGTGATCTTGGTAACTACAGACCGGCAAGTCTAACATCCGTACCGGGCAAATTAGTTGAAACAATAGTAAAGAATAAAATTGTCAGGCACATAGAAGAACATAAATTGTTGGGCAAGAGTCAGCATGGTTTCTGTAAACGGAAATCATGTCTTCCTAATCTGTTAGAGTTCTTTGAAGGGGTCAACAAACTTGTGGACAAGGGGGATCCAGTGGACGTAGTGTACTTAGATTTCCAGAAAGCCTTTGATAAGGTCCCTCGTCAAAGGCTCTTATGTAAATTAAGTTGCCATGGGATAAGAGGGAAGATCTTTCATGGATTGAGAACTGGTTAAAAGACAGGGAACAAAGGGTAGGAATAAATGGTAAATTTTCAGAATGCAGAGGGGTAACTAGTGGTGTTCCCCAGGGGTCAGTCCTAGGACCAATCCTATTCAACTTATTCATCAATGATTTGGAGGAAGGGGTAAACAGTGAGGTGGCTAAGTTTGCAGATGACACTAAACTGCTCAGAATAGTTAAGACCCAAGCAGACTGTGAAGAACTTCAAGAAGATCTCACAAAACTAAAAGTGATTGGGCAACAAAATGGCAAATGAAATTGAATGTGGATAAATGTAAAGTAATGCACATTGGAAAAAAATAACCCCAACTATATGTACAATATGATGGGGGCTAATTTAGCTACAACTATTCAGGAAAGAGATCTCGGAGTCATCGTGGATAGTTCTCTGAAGATGTCCAATCAGTGTGCAGCGGCAGTCAAAAAAGCAGACATGATGTTAGGAATCATTAACAAAGGGATAGAAAATAAGACGGAGAATATCTTATTGCCCCTATACAAATCCATGGTGCGCCCACATCTTGAATACTGTGTACAAATGTGGTCTTCTCATCTCAAAAAGGATATACTGGCATTTGAAAAGGTTCAGAGAAGGGCAACTAAAATGATTAGGGGTTTGGAATGGGTCCCATATGAGGAGAGATCAAAGAGGCTAGGATTTTTTAGCTTGGAAAAGAGGAGACTAAGAGGGGATATGATAGAGGTATATAAAATTATGAGTGGCGTGGAGAAAGTGAATAAGGAAAAGTTATTTACTTGTTCCCATAATAGCAGAACTAGGGGCTACCCATTGAAATTAGTGGGCAGCAGGTTTAAAACAAATAAAAGGAAGTTGTTCTTCACACAGTGCACAGTCAACCTGTGGAACTCCTTGCCTGAGGAAGCTAGGACTATAACAGGATTTAAAAGAGAACTGGATAAATTCATGGAGGTTAAGTCCATTAATGGCTATTAGCCAGGCTGGGTAAGGAATGATGTCCCTAGCCTCTGTTTGTCGGTGGGGCGGGGGAGGTGATGGATGGCAGGAGAGAGATCACTTGATCTTTATCTGTTATGTTCACTCTCTCCGGGGCACATGGCATTCGCCACTGTCGGTAGACAGAATACTGGGCTAGATGGACCTTTGGTCTGACCCAGTACGGCCCTTCTTATGTTCTTAGAACAAATTAACAGACGCCCTTAAAAGCCTGTGTTATATTGCTCCAAAATTCAGGAAGGGAGGGGGAACTGCAGAATTTAGGCAGCTAGAAATTGTCAACCACATCTTCCAGGAACTAAGTACTTCATCTCTGCACTGTACTCTGAGCCCACTGACCCATGGTTCATAAAGCTGTACCTGCTACCAAGCCCAGGTTTTCTTAGGCACTGCACAGTGTGCTGCCTCTGGGGTCCGGGGTTATCTTACACTTTGCAGGGCCACAGCCTTCCAGAATGGGAATGGAAATTAGGCTATGAGTTCCACTGCTGGGTGGGATCCTCCCTGTCCAGTCTCAGTGCTGGACATGGATATAGGACTGGCACATGATTTGTATATGTAGCTCCAGGTGTTTTTTTCAGAATGGTTCATCTGGGCTGTTGTTAAAACCATTACTCATTTGGTATAGATCATTTAACTACTAATTCTCCTTCGAGTTCTTGTCCATGTGCATGTTCCACTAACCATGCATATGTTCCTCATGCACTCAAGTTCAGAGTCTTTTGGCCAGCAGTATCTGTATGTTAAAACTCTGCAGTGGGACTGGGATCCCACGGGTCCCACAGGACCCGCTGCCATAATAGTGGGAGCGAGTAAAATGTACTTTTTTGTGGGTGGATTTGGATGGGCAAAAAACCCCGAACTGCTGTAATTTCTGGGAAAATACCAAATCTCTTGTCAGTTTACCGTAAAAGTTGTCTAAATTCCATTTATATAAAATATATTAACTGACTGCTGAGGTTTTGTTTTGTTTTTAAATAGCATGGGGGAATCTCCCTCTTTTGCTGGATTTGCAGGATCTAAGGTTTTTGCAGGTGGGAACAGCATAAAAATACAAGAAACAATGCAGAAATGGGTGAGAGTGGGTATTGCAGGGTGGGATGGGAACGAGATTTTTAAAAAAAATAGGTTGTTAGTTGTGAGTTCAGTTAGTTTGTATAGTTAGTGAAGGGGATGTACTAGCCAAGATGGGCAGGGATGGTATCTCTAGCCTCTGTTAGCCAGAAGCTGGGAATGGGTGACAGGGGATGGATCACTTCATGATTACCTGTTTTGTTCATTCTCTCTGAGGCACCTGGCATTGGCCACTGTCTGAAGACAGGATACTGGGCTAGATGGACCTTTGGTCTGACCTAGTATAGCTGTTCTTCTGTTATGTTCTAATAGTGTGCTGTAACATTTTTGTGTTTTTATGTCTGATTTTGTAAGCAAGTAGCTTTTAAGTGAGGTGAAACTTGGGGTACACAAGACAAATCAGACTCCTGAAAAGGGAACAGAGATATGGAAAGATTGAGAGCCACTGAGTTAAAGCACTACCAACCTCTATGGATATCTCTACACAGCAACTAGACACCTGCAGCTGGCCTGTACCAACCATCTAGGGTTTGCCAGGCTTTGACTGCGGGTCCGTTTCATTGCTATGTAGACTTCTGGGCTTGGGACATATGGTTGGGGTTTTTTTTTCCCCAAAGGTAAATTATTCTTGGCTATTTAGAAAACTGGAACATTAACTGAACTGATATGATCAGATAAAATGAAAATATTTGGCCCTCTGTAAGAATATAAGCTTTTATGAAATGCAGAGGAGTCAAGATAAGGCCCAGTGTAACTTACCTAAGTACAGACTGTGGTAGATAACAGTGCCTGTTCTATTTAATAGTAGCAAACTTTTGAGCAGTTCACTTTAAATTATCCCAGATAGTACATACAGCTGAATCTCAAAAATTGTTACTGAGCAAATTGACAGACCACATTAAGTCTCTCCACAAACACCCTATGATCTCTCCCTACTTCTCAGCAAATAGCAGTGTTGTTATTAAGAATTCCATACTGAAGCACATTTATTGGTATTACTGCAAATAAATAAAGCTAAATTGTAACTGACAAAATAAATGAACAAAGTACATTTTATAATACAATGTCCTTTTTATTCTCATGTTTGTTACTTCCTTGCTAATCCATAATAGGTCTGAAAATAAATTTGCAAAATTGAATTTGGATTAAATACATGGAGAAATATGAAAATTTTTTTGTACATTGTATCATATATAAGCACATGAAATACCCCAACTTGACATAAGAAATGCATTTTAAATACATAGTATGATGTAATAGCTCACTATATAAATTATAATTTCAGTGGCACTGGAAACCATAATATCTTCAGTCATTGAAAAGGTCACCGATTAAAAACGGTGTACCGGCAATGAATGTTTAATGGTCTTTCTCGGTCTGTTTTGATGTTCAGGTTCCAGGCTGTTGACAGAAAGTGGAGGAGGGTATGTGGGTAGAAGACAACTACAGAAGCTAATTGGTTTTCATACACTTAATTGGCATGCACAAAATGCACTGTATTTACTACAATTTTACTTATTGTCATAACAAATAAAGCGTTGGGTACTAAATTTTACCTCTGTCTCCATTTTTTAGCCTATTAAAAAGGTTAATTCAAAAGAGAGAAAAAGACAACACTAATAATGTGTCTATGTAGCGTGTGTTCTAGGCTGACCAGAGAGCAAGTGTGAAAAATTGGGACCTGGAGGAGTGGGGGGAATAAGAGCCTACATAAGAAAAAGACCCAAAAATCAGGACTGTCCCTATAAAATCGGGTCATCAGGTCACCCTAGTGTGTTCTTTGCCCAAGCTGGTGGTAAGTGACTATTCCTAATGTGGTTGAGAGAGTCTGATTTGGATTGGCTCTTTTTTGCCTCCTGCTGGAAAGTAACATTCTTATCTCTCTAGGTGGGCATGGGTTCTGCAAGATGCTCTGGGAATCGCCTTTTGCCTTTACATGTTGAAAACAATCCGCCTACCTACATTCAAGGTATGGAAACAGTGCAAGTGCCAAAACAAAGAACCTGCTCAGCTGTGGTGTATAAAAGGGCAGTTTTTGATTACACACATTGATTTGGAAACACATTTCTGATTTTAACTGGTGCTGTGTGTGGATTTGGGCAAATGCGGACAAATAAATTTAAGAAATCAAATGGCTTGCACAAGGTTAGTAACCTCTCATTCAGTAGAGAACTAGCCACTAACAAAAAATAGCCCCTATCTCAAAGCACCAACTACTATCATATATATGTGAGGTAAGACTTTGGGAAAGGAGTGTCCATGCAGGGATAGGACAAAAGGATAAGAACGAAATGTGCTTGTGCCCTCTACACCATTGATGCAGTGCTCCGCTTTAGGCTCTCCCATAGCTTTCAGATTCATGGGAAGAAAAGACACTTGAAGGGCCAGAGTATTCCTATTGGATCTTGGACTGGACATGTGCAGAAGGGGAGTCAGATTTGTACCTGTTGAGGTTGCTGGATTATCTTTCTAGACCGACATCTGCAAGTGTCTTAAATCTTGATGTCTGATCAAGATGGCCTTTTCAAGAACCCCCAGCCTAGTTCTTTAGGCCTCAGACTGTTACACTTCAAAGAGCTTATGAATGAGAAAAGAAAAGTTAATCCATCGTTTCATGGTGCAGTCCCTCATAAATGTTCTTCCCCAGGAACCACCTATTCTTTTTGTTTTTGTAAAATTCATCATTAGAGCTTTCATTTGTCTATGAAGAGTTTATTCCAATGGTGATTCCCTCTTTGATATATCCTTGTTGTATTGCATCTTTTTGTATCCTGGCAACATTCTCATTGTTTGGACTACATAAACAAACATGCAATGCGGGGGTAGAATGTGTTTTCGTATTTATGGGTCCCACCCCTCTGAATTGGGTACTACCCCAGATCTTGACTTTCCCTTTCCTTTCTTCAATGGAATGTTCCTCCAGCTGATCATTCTGGGTCAAACTGACCCCCTCCTCGTACTGTAAGCAGCTGCCAGAGTAGATTTTCTCACTGGGTCAGGAAGGCGGGCAACTTGACTTTGTGCAAAACTACTGTCAGAGGCCCAGCATGCATTGTCCAGAATAGTGTTATAGGTACTGCTGTCTAGCGGAATCTGTCCTTCAGAGCTTTCCCACAATTCCGAACAAATCAAAATTGCAGCCTATTTAGATTTCATGGCAGGAATTCTACTGGGAGGAAGTGTACAGTGTCATGTCTGAAGGATAACACAGTTGCACATTGTGTGCAAGGATGGATCTTTCCATGTGATATATCTGTGCAGAGTTTAATTCAGGGAAATACATGGTGTGACAAAGCTCTGTCCTTATCTTTGTGGATTCTGCATTTCCTGGCAGATTTCACTAGCCTCAGAGGCTCACTGTGACCCTCCACGTGGCCCTTCTCTCTCTAGAGACAAGGTCACAGCCTATTGAGCCATTTTCGTCATAAGCCAGTGAGGAGAAGCTATCCTTCCTGGCACAGTCTCGGTTGTCTCCCAATCTCAGTGATTAATTAGAGGAGGTAGAAAGGGGGGAGTCTGGGCCCATCCTCTACTCTGGCTCCAGCCCAGGGACCCTAATAGTATCAGCTAAGATGGCTGACCTTTTACCACAAAACATAATACAATTGCCTGGGCTACTTCCCCACAGCAGTCCCCACTTCTTCAAACTCCACTTCACCCTTACCTCAGGGCTTCCTTCCTTGCGTATGATAGGTCTATCACTCAGTCTCACCAACAGCACAACTTCTTCCCACAGCTCCTGACATCCACAAAAAGAACTAACTGGAAGGCTTTTAACTGGTTTCAGGCAGTCTCTGATTGGCTTCAGGTGTCTCAATCAGGCTAGCTGTTTCTACTGATTTCTAGAAGGTTCCAGTGGTACCAGGGAATTGTTTAGCCTGAGACTCACATATCTGTTCTTCAGCACTTTCCTACAGCCATCTGGCCTTGCCCCTTTACAATGGGTATATTGAATAAATATTGGAAACTGAATACTCTTGAACTGCTAGCTGTAAATTTATTTCCATTAGGTAGCACAAAGTACATAAAATATTCACTGAAGCTTCCATCTTTTCCCCCAGGGTTGCACCTTGCTCCTGATGGTTCTTTTTGTGTATGATGTGTTCTTCGTATTTATCACACCTTTCCTAACAAAGGTATGTACAGAGTGACTCCAGTGCTGGCTGTTCAGAATAGACAGTAACCCAACAGCGTATTTCTATATGTATTCTTAAATTATCCAAACATGCTGACTGAAGTGCTGGTTTACAGTTTCCCCTCTTTTCTTTAGACGGGGCAGAGTATAATGGTGGAGGTGGCTGCGGGCCCGACTGACTCTGCCACTCATGAAAAGGTACTGTATGCATTTTGAAAATATGAGAATGTCTCCCAGCTATTAACCTCTGAGGCTTTCAACTTCTGAATGGGTCAGACCACAAAGAGCTGCTGAAATTGCCTGGCACTTCTAGGGCCGCTAGTTTCAAAAGCATTTGGCATGGAAATATATAAAGCACTGTTGAGCTCAATGAGAATCCACAGCGTTCTCAGAATTAGAATTTTAAGTAACTTTCTGTAGTAAATCCATTGTCGTCGCATCTTGAATTGTAAGTTTTCAGTGCAGGGAAATTTATGTGCTGTATTTGTAAAGAACCATGTAAACATAATAATTAATATTGTTAATGTCTGCTGAGGTATATGTATTTCTTTCATTTCCATGGTCAGAACAATATGCACAGTACCATGATATGAAAAAGCATAGTGTAGTAAGGAAGTTACGAGTTTTGGTGTGCAGAGCAATGAGTGGAACAAGCTATTCATCACTTACACAGTCCATTTAAATAAAAATCATTTAAGTTTTAAAAAAATCTTCAAGCAATACATGGCTTTTTCCAAAGATTTTAAAAGTCAAAATCACTGAACTGGTGGGGGTCACTGGCTAAGCACCTAGAGTCAAAGTTTGTTGAAGTGCTCAACTAAGTTTTGGGAGGAATAGTCTCCTCAGCTGGTCCGGAAGAGTGTTTCCTCATTTTGGTTTATTCGACTAGTTCAGTTCAATGACTAGTTAATTCAAAGCTGAGAAATCAAATGAGAGTTGAAAAAGTAGGAAAGCTTGTTTTCTTTTTCCCATCTATGAATTAAAATAAGATGCAAGACAATGAGATCTTCTAGTTCTAAAATCTCAAAGGGACATGGTGACCAGAAACAATCAGTTCAATTCAGTAACTACAGATAATACTTTTTGTTTAATAAGAGTTAGTTTTAAATGCAAAACATGTTTTGTTAAGGGGAAAAAAAGTAAGTTTATATATCCAGCACATTTGAGGTAGTTTTATTTAACTAATTAAAACATACTGAAGATGCTTGGTTTTTTTATTTCTAATTTAATTCCAATTTCCATACAAATGTAGCTTGAAACAAATTCCAACTTTTAAAAAAGTCATCTAGTAAATAAGAAGTGCAATATTCACCATTTTCTAGCATAAATTTTCTAGCATACATTTATTAAAATGTAAAACTTAAGAATCTGAATAGATGTATGGTAAGCAATATAGTTCTTAAATGTATATAGATACATTGTATCCTCCCTGTTCGCAAAAAATACCAAATTATAGGAACCATTGAGAACCAATAATTACAAAATACAAATGCTTAGCAGGATTAAAATTAGTGAATTAAAGCAAGATTTTTCTGATTGCTGATTTAAATGATTAACAACCAGTGATTTTAATCAATCTACCCTATTCAAGGGAGCTCAGTAAAATGAAAAATAACACTCAGATAATATTCATATACAGGCCTGTCGTGTCTTACGGGAGGCTTACGTTCTGCAATTACTGCGTGAAGCAGAAATCATATATAGTGAAACTCTCATTGAGTTCGCTATACTGAATGTTTCCCCTGGCGGAGGGGAGGCTCCAGCCCTAGTCCCGCGAGCGGGCGGGCGGGCTGCCACCTCTAGCCCCAGTCCCGCCGGCGGGCAGGCGGGCTGCCGGCTCCTGCTCCGATCCCGCGGGCGGACAGGCTGGCTGCCGGCTACACCCCTGCTGGCCCCTGCTGCAGGCTGCCGGACTGCCGGCTCCAACCCCGGCCACTGCCGCGGGCTGCCTGGCTGCCGGCCCCTGTCGCGGGCTGCCGACCCTGGACCCCTACGCGGCAGTCGGGTTGCCTCCTCAGATTCCGCCGCAGCAGGCGGGCAGCTGGCTCCAGCCCTGCCGACCCCTGCCGCGGGCTGCTGGCTCCAGCCCCCACCGTGGCGGGCAGGCTGCTCCCCCAGACTCCGCTGTGGCGGGCGGGCTGCCGCCCCTCCCCTTTTATTTTTTCCCCCTGGCCAGCCGCGTAAAGTTAAATTCGCGCAAGTTAAATGCGCGTAAAATGCGACTGGCCTGTATGTAGGTTTTATCTGTTTAAAGTTTGCATATCCAGTATGACAAGATGGACATGTATTTGGTACTGTTAGTACATGGGTGAAACTTTCTGCTTTATAAAACATGTCTTCTCTCATTTCCAAGCTCCCCATGGTCCTAAAGGTTCCAAGACTGAACTCTTCACCATTGGCTCTTTGTGATAGGCCTTTTTCCCTCCTAGGATTTGGAGACATCTTAGTTCCAGGTATTTCTGATTGTTTGCCTAAGCAATATGATGCAAAAGGAAAAGTTCTTATCGACACATCTCCCTTCTCACTCAATTCCGACACCAAGCGGTAAATTTGCCCTGACCTCTCCCAAGCTGTTGTATTCATAAACATACCAATTTTTCCTTTGGCTCTGCTGTTTGCTTGTTTTAGCAGACAAATAAAATGAGAAGAATCTACATGAATTTGGGGTTATGATGCAGGGAAGTCAAGAAATTTAAAGGGATGCAGATGGTGGTTGGCTTATGTCCTGAAACATGAGCATTTATACTCTTTAAATTTTGAATGCTATCTAATGAAACTGGATGTTTTTATTAAGCATAGAAATATCTGATCTTGTAATAGTGCCAAGTTTTAGCTGTAATGTCATTTCACTGGTTACACAGGATAATTGTGTTCTTTTTTGTTTGTTTGTTTTTTTTAATCCTTTTAGAATTTTAAATTTGTTGCCTTTCAGTTTCATTGGTCTGAAATTTCTGATGGTCTTAATTCAAAATTGTTGGGGATTTTTCCATTTCACCAAAATTGATACGCTAATTTTTGAATCATGTATACATTTTTTTAAGTTTACTATAGTCCTATAAGAAACTTTGCACACAGATAACAGTGAGAGGATAGTAATGTCACAACTGGCTTGTCTAATTGATCTTGCTGGTATTGGAGTAGTAAGCTGAGTTTCAAGAAAATTAGAACAACAGGTGTGTGAGATAATATCTTGTATTGGACCAACTTCTGTTGATCATAGAATCATAGAATATCAGGGTTGGAAGGGACCTCAGGACCAACTCCCTGTTCAAAGCAGGACCAACCCCAACTAAATCATCCCAGCCAGGGCTTTGTCAACCCTGACCTTAAAAACCTCAAAGGAAGGAGATTCCACCAACTCCCTAGGTAACCCATTCCAGTGCTTCACCACCCTCCTAGTGAAAAAGTTTTTCCTAATATCCAACCTAAACCTTCCCCACTCAACTTGAGACTATTACTCCTTGTTCTGTCCTCTGGTACCACTAAGAACAGGCTAGATCCATCGTCTCTGGAATCCCCTTTCAGGTAGTTTAAGGCAGTTATCAAATCCCCCCTCAGTCTTCTTTTCGGTAGACTAAACAATCCCAATTCCCTCAGCCTCTCCTCATAAGTCATGTGCTCCAGACCCCTAATCATTTTTGTTGTCCTCCTCTAGACTCTTTCCAAATTTTCCACATCTTTCTTGTAGTGTGGGCCCCAAAACTGGAGACAGTACTCCAGATGAGGCCTGACCAATGTCGAATAGAGGGGAACAATCACATCCCTCGATTTGCTGGCAATGCCCCTACTTATACAGCCCAAAATGCCGTTAGCCTTCTTGGCAACAAGGGCACACTGTTGACTCATATCCAGCTTCATGTCCACTCTAATCCCTAGGTCCTTTTCTGCAGAACTGCTGTCCAGCCATTCGGTCCCTAGTCTATAGCAGTTCATGGGATTCTTCCATCCTAAGTGCAGGAGTCTGCACTTGTCCTTGTTGAACCGCATCAAATTTCTTTTGGCCCAATCCTCTAATTTGTCTAAATCCCTCTGTATCTTATCCCTACCCTTCAGCGTATCTACCACTCCTCCCAGCTTAGTATCCTCTGAAAACTTGCTGAGGGCGCAGTTCACGCCATCCTCCAGATCATTGATAAAGATATTGAACAAAACTGGCCCCAGAATCGACCTTTGGGGCACTCAGTTTGATGCCGGCTGCAAACTAGACATGGAGCCATTGATCGCTACCCGTTGAGCCCGATGATCCAGCCAGCTTTCTATCCAGCTTATAGTCCATTCATCCAACCCATACTTCTTTAACTTGCTGGCAGGAATACTGTGGGAGACAGTATCAAAAGCTTTGCTAAAGTCACAGAATAACATGCCCACTGCTTTCCCCTCATCCACAGAGCCAGTTATCTCATCATAGAAGGCAATTAGGTTAGTCAGGCATGATTTGCCCTTGATGAATCCATGCTGACTGTTCCTGATCACTTTCCTCTCCTCTAAGTGCTTCAGAATTGATTCCTTGAGGACCTGCTCCATGATTTTTCCAGGGACTGAGGCTGACTGGCCTGTAGTTCCCCAGATCCTCCTCCTTTCCTTTTTTAAAGATGGGCACTACATTAGCCTTTTTCCAGTCATCCGGGATCTCCCCTGATCGCCATGAATTTTCAAAGATAATGGCCAGTGGCTCTGCAATCACATCCGCCAACTCCTTTACTATCCTTGGATTCAGTGCATCCGACCCCATGGACTTGTGCTCATCCAGCTTTTCTAAATAGTCCTGAACCACTTCTTTCTCCAAGAGGTTTGGTCAGCTCCTCCCCATAATGTGGTGCCCAGTTCAGTAGTCTGGGAGCTGAACTTGTTCGTAATGACAGAGGCAAAAAAAGCATTGAGTACATTTGCTTTTTCCACATCCTCTGTCACTAGATTGCCTCCCTCATTCAGTAAGGGGCCCACACTTTAGTTGACTTTCTTCTTGTTACTCTTAAGATCCCTTGCTAGCTGCAACTCTAAGTGTGATTTGGCCTTCCTGATTTCACTCCTGCATGCCTGAGCAATATTTTTGTATTCCTCTCTAGTCATTTGCCCAGTCTTCCACTTCTTGTAAGATTATTTTTTGCATTTAAGATTAGCAAGGATTTCACTGAATCAGAGAGGTAGCTCTGTTAGTCTGGATTTGCAGAAGCGAAAAAGAGTCCTGTGGCACCTTAAAGAGTAACAAAACTCTTGAAGCATAAGCTTTCATGGGCTAATACCCACGATGCATCCAGCGAAGTGGGTATTAGCCCATGAAAGCTTATGCAAGGATTTCACTCTTAAGCCAAGCTGGTTGCCTGCCATATTTACTATTCTTTCTACACATTGGGATGGTTTGTTCTTGCAACCTCAGTATGGATTCTTTAAAATACAGCCAGCTCTCCTGGACGCCTTTCCCCTTCATGTTATTCTCCCAGGGGATCCTGCCCATCAGTTCCCTGAGGGAGTCAAAGTCTGCTTTTCTGAAGTCCAGGGTCCGTATTCTGCTGCTCTCCTTTCTTCCCTGTGTCAGGATCCTGAACTCGACCATCTCATGGTCACTGCCTCCCAGGTTCCCATCCACTTTTGCTTCCCCTATTAATTCTTCCCGGTTTGTGAGCAGCACGTCAAGAAGACCTCTGCCCCTAGTTGGTTCCTCCAGCACTTGAACTAAGAAATTGTCTCCTACACTTTCCAAAAACTTCCCGGATTGTCTGTGCACCGCTGTATTGCTCTCCCAGCAAATATCAGGTCGATTTGAAGTCTCTCATGGGAATCACGGCTTGTGATCTAGTACCTTCTTTTAGTAGCTGGAAGAAAGTCTCATCCATCTCATTACTTTAGTCTAGTGGTGTGTAAGCAGACTCCAACCATGACATCATCCTTGTTGCTCACACTTCTAAACTTAATTCAGAGACCCTCGGGTTTTTCTGCAGTTTCATACCAGAGCTCTGATCAGTCATACTGTTCTCTTACATACAGTGCAACTCCCCCACCCTTTCTGCCCTGCCGGTCCTTCCTGAACAGTTTATATCCATCCATGACAGTACTCCAGTCATGTGAGTTATCCCACCAAGTCTCTGTTATTCCAATCACATAATAGTTCCTTGACTGTGCCAGGACTTCCAGTTCTCCCTGCTTGTTTCCCAGGCTTCTTGCATTTGTGTATAGGCACTTAAGATAACTCGCTGATCATCCAACTTGCTCAGTATGAGCCAGGAGTCCTCCTCTCTTGCGCTCTCCTGGTTGTGCTACCTCCCGGTATCCCATTTCCCCACTTACCTCAGGGCTTTGGTCTCCTTCCCCCAGTGTCCCTAGTTTAAAGCCCTCCTCATTAGGTTAGCCATCCTGCTTGCAAAGGTGCTCTTCCCTCTCTTCGTCACGTGGAGCCCGTCTCTGCCTCGCACTCTTCCTTCTCGGAATACCATCCCAAGATCAAAAAATCCAAAGTCTTCTCTCTGACACCACCTGCGTAGCCATTTGTTGACTTCTGTGATTCGACGGTCCCTACCTGGGCCTTTTCCTTTCATAGGGAGGATGGACGAGAACACCACTTGCGCCTCAAACTCCTTTATCCTTCTTCCTAGAGCCACGTAGTCTGCAGTGATCCGCTCAAGTTCATTCTTGGCAGTGTCATTGGTGCCCACATGGAGAAGCAGGAACGGGTAGCGATCTGAGGCCTGGATGAGTCTCGGCAATCTCTCCGTCACATCATGAATTCTAGCTCCTGGCAAGCAGCAGACCTCTTGGTTTTCCCTGTCGGGGCGGCAGATAGATGACTCAGTCCCTCTGAGGAGGGAATCTCCGACCACCACCACCCGCCTCCTTCTCTTGGGAATGGTGATCGTGGAACCCACATCCTTAGGACTGTGCATTTCATGCCTTCCAATCAGTGGAATCTCCTTCTGCTCCCTTCCCTCAGATGCATCATCTAGTCCACTCTCCGCTTCAGTACCTGTGAAGAGAATATGAAAACGGTTGCTCACTTATACCTGCATTGCTGGAACATGGACGTTCCTCTTTCGTCTTCTGGAGGTCACGTGCTGCCAGCTTTCTTCACCGGCCTTCTGTCCCTGCTGCGCAACCTGCTCTGATTCTTCAGAATGTTGTGCCCATTGAAGCATCTCCTGACATCTGTCCAGGAAATCTTCATTTTCTCTTATGCAACGCAGGATCAATACTTCTTCCTCCAGACCTCGAACCTTCTCTTCCAATAGGGAGACCAGCTTGCACTTTGTGCAGACAAAGTCGCTTCTCTGCTGTGAAAGAAAGACAAACATGGCACAGCCTGTGCAAGTAACAACAGCTGAACTGTCACCATCCATATTACCTGCCCTCTGAGAACTCCCTCAGCTGCTGCAGGAACTACTCAGAAGCCTGCAAGATGAAAGTCACCAAGGGCTCTCTCCAGGCAAACTCCCTGTATTAGCCCCAACTGTTCACAGCTCAGCTGGTTCGCTGGTGACTGCCATTTTATAACAGTCAGGCCCACTCAAGGCCCACCTGGAACAAAGTCCTCCTAATTCACACTTGTCAAACAAACAATCAAGCACACAGTCAAACTGCCAAACTGTCCCCGCAACAGACACTCAGATACTCACCAATACAGCACTTAGCTTATCTCCTCTCAGACAGATCCCAGGCAAACTGCCTCTGTTAGCTTCCGCTCTTCACTGCGGAGGGAGTCAAGTTTTGAGCTTACACAGCGCTCTACCTGAGAACCCAGGGACCCTCTTGAAGAAAAGCTCTGTGTAAGCTCAAAGCTTGTCTCCCTCACCGATTAGAAGCTGATCCAATACAAGATATTACCGCACCCACCTTCTTTTGCTAATATCCTGGGACCGACAATGGATATGAGTATTAATGAGGGAAATTTCATATGCACATTATGAACTCTGCTGTTCAGTATTTTGATTATTCATTGGAGACGCTGTCAAGTCTGCTCACTTTGGACTGAGGAAAATTTGAGTTGTTAATAATTTGGGCTGTTCTGTATGGTAATATGGCCCAGATCATGAACTGACCCTTAAGGAGACAGATATAAGCCATAAATTACCACTACATGCACTAATATGGAAATCTGCACAAATGTAAAGGGCATAAGTTATGGTTGCTGTCACTGTTAATGCTGCATGTATGCAGTTCTTTACATTGCATATGGACTGTCTGTTTACTGGAGTAGTGTTTACTTATAGATGTGATGTTTCTGATTCAATAGTTAATGTAAGTCAATACAGTAGAAGTGCATATCTTCTGTTCTATGAGATGTGCACCCTTGTGAATCATATCAGGATGGTAGGGCACAGGAAATCTAGCACAGTGGTGAGCCATCTTTTAAGCACCCTAGACAGGGCACCACATTCCGTGCATCTTACAATTAGTATGTATGTGTTTAAAAACTGCTTAACTTTTCTTTACTTCCCTAGGCTTACTGGTAGCCTACTGCCATAGATTTGATATTCAGGTGCAATCCTCCAGAGTCTATTTTGTAGCCTGCACTATAGGTATGTATGATCCTGGTATTTCTACACAGCAACTAGTGCAGTCCCTGGAAAAGCAAAGCCAGAACTCTCATATTACATAGCTTGCTTTTCAACACTTATCTTGCTTTCAACAATCAAGCAGTGAATCAGTTTAAAATAAATAAATAAAAACTGTACTACTTTTGAGGTTGGACCTTCCAACCCTAGCTCGTCTAGCATAACGCATGTCTGAGCTGCTTTGCCTGTCCAAACTAGACAGTATGCTCTTTGTAATGATTTACACCTTCACCAGAACCCCTTTGGTTGAATTACCATGGTTTTATGTATGTTCGGGGTACATTTATTCTTTATCGTTGTAATTTGCTTGTTAGTGAACTTTTCAAATTGCATTTATTACATGAGAGAATTCAAGTTTAATAACTTCAGTCTTGACTTTAGTTTCAAATTGTGTGGCTGCAATAAATCTGTAATTGACCTCTTTTAAGTTAAATTAAATTGTAGAGACGCTAGTGTCTTCATAAAAAGAACAGGAGTATTGTGGCACCTTAGAGACTAACAAATGTATTTAAGCATAAGCTTTTGCTACAGCCCACTTCATCGGACGCATAGAATGGAACATATATATATATACACACACACACATACAGAGAACATGAAAAGGTTGCCATACCAACTCTAAGAGGCTATTTAATTAAGTTGAGCTATTATCAGCAGAAGAAAAGAAACTTTTGTAGTGATAATCAAGATGGCCCATATCAGACAGTTGACAAGAAGGTGTGAGGATACTTAACATGGGGAAATAGATTCAATTTGTGTAGTGACCCAGCCACTTCCAGTTTCTATTCAAGCCTAAGTTAATGGTATCCAATTTGCAAATTAATTCCAGTTCAGCAGCTTCTCGTTGGAGTCTGTTTTTGAAGTTTTTCTGTTGTAAAATTGCCACCTTTAAGTCTGTTATTGAGTGACCAGAGAGGTTGAAGTGTTCTCCTACTGGTTACAGACTAATATGGCTGCTCCTCTGAATAGTGTCTTCATAGATATTACTAGCTTTCTTTTAAAAGTTTGATTTTTTTGACAACACTGAGGGCAGGTCTACACTAGAAGCGCTATATCCATGCTGTAGCGCATTTTGTAATGATGTTTATGCCAACAGGAAAACATTTTCCCGTTAGTATAATTATACCATCTCCATGAGAGACAGAAGCTATGTCAGTGTGGACAGTGCTTAAGTTGCTGTAACTCACATCGCTCGGGTGGGAGGGTGTCTTTTTCACACCCTGAATGACGTAAGTTAGATTGACTTAAGCGGTAGTGTAGATCTGCCAAGTTGATTAACTAACCCAGTGAGCTGCAACTTACCCTCTGCTAATGGAGGGGGAAAAAGTTTTTTCAAATTTGAGATAAACAGATAAGGCATTTTAAAATGATAGTCTGAAAAATTAGGGGGTTCACTTTCAGGAAAGGTTCTGAATGATTTTGCCACCTCCTAATTTCATAAAACTTTGCCTCAAAGCTAATCTTTTTATTTTGCCCTACATATAAAGAGTGATGTCTGACACTTTTGAGAGGCTGCTGGGTTGGTTGACTTTTGGCTTTATTCGGTACATTTCATCTAACTCTAATAACTAATGACATAGAGAAAGCTGAGGTGCTTAATGGTTATTTTGCTTCAGTTTTCACTAAAAAGGTTCACAATGACCAGAAACTCAACAAAATTAATATTAACAACTGCGGGAAGGAATGCAAGCCAAAACAGGGAAAGAACAATATTTACATAAGTTAGATATATTCGTATCTTTGGAGGATAGGATTATAATTCAAAATGATCTGGACAAAATGGAGAAATAGTCTGAAGTCCGTAAGATGAAATTCAATAAGGACAAATGCAAAGTACTCCACTTTTAGGAAGGAACAATCAGTTGCACATATACAAAATGGGAAATGACTGCGTAGGAAGGAGTACTGCGGAAAGGGATTTGGGGGTCATAGTGGACCACAGGCTAAATATGAGTCAACAGTGTAACACTTTTGAAAAAAAGGCAAACATCATTCTAGGATGTCTTAGCGGGAGTGTTGTAAGCAAGACATGAGAAGGAATTCTTCTGCTCTACTCCATGCTGATTAGGCCTCAACTGGAGTATTGTGTCCAGTTCTGGGCACCACATTTCAGGACAGATGTGACCAAATTAGAGAAAAGCCAGAGAAGAGCAACAAAAATGATTAAAGGTCTAGAAAACATGACCTATGAGGGAAGGTTGAAAAAATTGGGTCTGTTTAGTCTGGAAAAGAGAAGACTGAGAGGGGACATGATAACAGTTTTCAAGTACATAAAAGGTTGTTACAAGGATGAGGGAGAAAAATTGTTGTTCTTAACCTAAGTCAAGTAGTAATGGGTTTAAATTGCAGCAAGGGTGGTGTTGGTTAGACATTAGGAAAAACTTCGTAACTGTCAGGGTGGTTAAGCACTGGAATAAATTGCTCAGGGAGGTTGTAGAATCTCTATCCTTGGAGATTTTTAAGAGCAGGTTGGACAAATACCTGACAGGGATAGTCTAGATAATACTTAGTCCTGCCATGAGTGCAGGGGACTGGACTAGATGACCTCTTGAGGTCACTTCCAGTCTCATGATTCTATGTCAGCAGAGTCTGATGAAATTCATCCTGTGGTACTTAAGGAAAGAGCTGAAGCAGCCTTGGAGCCGTTAGCAATTACTTAGAGCATTCCTGGAGAACAGGAGAAGTTTCAGAAGACTGGATATGGGCAAACATCATGTCTATCTTTAAAAAAGGGAACAAGGAGGAATCGTGGAATTATAGACCAGGCAGCCTGACTTCAACACCTGGAAAGATACTGGAGCAAATTATTAAACACTCAGCTTGTAAGCATCTGGAGAATAAGACGACTAGTCAGCATAGATTTGTCAAGAACAAATAATGCCAAACCAACTTAATTTCCTTCTTTGATAGGATTACAGACCTCGTGGATGTGAGGAAGCAGTAGAGATATACCTTGATTTTATAATTTTGACAGAGTTCCACATGACATTCTCATAAGCATACTCTTTACAAGAAAGTACTATAAGGTTGGTGAACAATGGTTAAAAGATCATACTCAGAGAGTATCAATAGTTTGCTGGCAAACTGGGAGGGCACATCTAGTGGGGTCCTGCAGGGATTGATCCTGGGTTCAGTGCTGTTTGATAGTTTAATTAATGACTTGGATAATGAAGTAGAGAGTATGCTTATAAAATCTGCAGATTACACCAAGATGGGAGGGCTTGCAAGTACTTTGAAGGACCTTGACAAATTGGAGAACTGGTCTAAATTCAGCATGATGAAATTCAGTAAAGAAAAGTGCAAAGTACTTCACTTAGGAAGGAAAAATCAAATGCACAACTACAAAATTGGGAATAACTGTCTAGATGGTAGTACTGCTGGAAAAGGTCTGGAGGTTTTAGTGAACCACAAACTGAACATCAGTCATCAGTGTGATCCAGATGTAAAAAAAGGCTAATATGATTCTGGGGTATATTAACAGGAGTGTTGTATGTAAGACACAGGGGGTAATTATCCCACTGTACTCAGTGCTGGGGAGATCCCAGCTGGAGTACTGTGTCTAGTCCTGAGCACTGCAGCGGGGTGCCTACCCGCTCCAACCCTAAAGGGGTTAAAACAGCCCAGCAGAGGGTTGTAGCTGGGAAGGGGATTGATAACAGCTAGACTGATAAGGAAGGCAGCCACAGCTGTAGCCAGGGTAATCCGGGCCCAGCTAGCCCTTATAAGAGGGCAGTGGGCCTGAAGGAGACAGACACTCTCTCTAGCTGCCTGGAGGAAGGAAGACCTGGCTGCCTAGCTTAGAAAGCTATGGAAGGTACATAGGCTGGGGCAGTACTGGGGAGGGGGCAGGCTGAGTGGGGAAGCACAAGCCTGGCATCCTCCCAGGCTGCAGACCTGACACAAAAGCTTAAAAAGGTACTGGGATTAGGTGAAGGCAGCAGGCCCAACCCCCCTTGCCTGTGATGACTGACTGTTACACTGCTGTCTGCCCCAGGGAGCGAGGGCTAGATGATGACTGGCAGTAGCCTATAGGCTGAGGCAAGGTGGGATTAGGGAGTGGGGGTTCCCCAGGGAGGGGAAACCTACAGAGAGTGGGGGTTACTGCCGGGAGGCAGCCCCCCAGTTAGCAGGGCACCGGGAGCCGGTGACGGGCAGGATGTCGACCTGCAGAGAGTGCTCCGGAGGCCAGAATAGCTGATTCCCTGGATGACCAGCAGGAGACACTGCAGTCCTCCCTCTGTCACAAGCACCACAATTTAGGAAAGTTGTGGACAAATTGGAAAGAGTCTACAGGGGAGCAACAAAAATGATCAAAGGTTTAGAAAACCTGACCTGTGAAGAAAGATTAAAAAACTAGGCATGTTTAGTCTTGAGAAAAGAAAACTGAGGGGAGACCTGTTAAGTGTTCCAATATGCTAAGGGCTATTATAAAGAGGACGGTGATCAATTGTTCTCCATTTCCACTGAAGGTATGACATGAAGTAATGGGCTTAATTTTCAGCAAAGAAAATTTAGATTAGATGTTGGGAAAAACTTTTTAACTATAAGGATAGTCAATTTCTGGAAGAGGCTTCCAAGGGAGATTGTGGAGTTCCCCTCATTGGAAGCTTTTAAAAACAAGTTGGACAAATGGTTCTGCTTGGTCCTGCCACAAAGCAGGGGGCTGGACTTGATGTCTTCCCATGGTCCCTTCTAGCCCTACATTTATATGATTCTATATGAAGTATAGGGAGTTTGTAAGATCTACAAATCATATTAAATGACGTTAAGGAGGATTGCAGTCTATGGTCAGACTTCCAGTTCTGCAGACTCCCTAAAGAAAATTCTTAAACCAGCAAGGGCTTAAGCTATTTCCAGTTGAAGGCTCAAAAACGCTTTAAGAAAAACTACTGGAGTGGTTCCTACAAGTTGCTAGCTCCAAAGGGACTCCTGAGACAATTTGAGCTACCTTACATTTCCATTCACAGGTTTGGCGTGTTTAAGTGTAACCTTTGTTTGAATTTCTTGATTAAACTACATTATTCTTCTGTGGTAGTCTCTTAAATCAGCCTTGCAAAATTGACATGAAATGTACTAGCCTAGGTATGGAATTTACTTGCATACCCTTTGTCATAACAACTGGATAAACAGTATATTGCCTCCCAACAGTAAAATATTTGCCTTGTATGAGTAGAATTTTGCATGGCTGCTTCAAGTTATAGATTAGCATTTGTAACCTTAACTTCAAGTGATTGAAGCTTTTTGTCTGGATATTTTATTTATCTGCCTGCATCAGAAATAAGCCCACAAACTTTTCCCATTGCAAGCTTTTAAAGGTCTCTTGTATTCATTGGTATTTTCTGCAAATAGATAAATATTTCAATGAGTAGTGACATTCTAACAGGGGGAATTCACCCCTTGAGCACCTTCTGCTGTTGTATGCGGTACTGTAGACCTTTTCCCATTCCTTGCACCCTCTGTAGGTTGTGAAGACTTGCTTCGCGGGTCTTCAGTGCCTTGGCCCTTTAGCAGGCTCGCACAGTCAAAACGAACCCATTCTGGAGTAGCAAAAGTCCAAAAACTATCTGCCCTTCCCTCTGGGCTCTTTAATTCAGTCCTTTCCTCAGTCTTCCAAACAAGCTTTGTCTCCTTCTTAGGGTTTTCACCTACTTAGCAAATGATCGGTGAGGGAATCCAGGCATGCCAACTATGCTGTGTTCCAACTATGCTGTGTTCCAACCCAGGGACCCTACAAACAGTAGCCATATGCACTCACTTCTGTTTAATGATGCTACTTCCCTGAGCCTCTTCCCATGTAGCCCCTTTATCGTCACCTCTTACCTCAGTTTAAAGTTCTCAGCTCCTTTCCCAGCTTAAGCAAATGCAGCCAGAACCAAATGCTGGTGATTTCTCCAGCTCATTTGGCCAGAGAGGAGTACCCTTCCTTGCCCCTCTAGTCTCAGCCAGGAACTGTCCTGCTAAGGTCCTCCAGCTCCTTTTATCTGAGCCTAAGTGTAAAAATGTAATAAGAAAAGCCAAAATGGAGTTTGAAGAACATCTAGCCAAAAACTCAAAAGATGATAATAAAATGTTTTTTAAATACGTCAGAAGCAGGAAGCCTGCTAAACAACCAGTGGGGCCCCTGGATGATAGAGATACAAAAGGAGCACTTAAAGATGATAAAGTCATTGCGGAGAAACTAAATGAATTCTTTGCTTCAGTCTTCACGGCTAAGGACGTTAGGAAGATTCTCAAACCTGAGCCGTCTTTTGTAGGTGACAAATCTGAGGAATTGTCACAGATTGAAGTGTCACAAGAGGAGGTTTTGGAACTAATTGATAAACTTAACTGTAACAAGTCACCGGGACCAGATGACATTCACCAAAGAGTTCTGAAAGAACTCAAATGTGAAATTGCGGAACTATTAACTAGGGTTTGTAATCTGTCCTTTAAATTGGCTTCTGTAGCCAATGACTGGAAGATAGCTAATGTAACTCCAGTATTTAAAAAGGGCTCTAGAGGTGATCCCAGCAGTTACAGACCGGTAAGTCTAACGTCCGTACCGGGCAAATTAGTTGAAACAATAGTAAAGAATAAAATTGTCAGGCACATAGAAGAACATAAATTGTTGGGCAAAAGTCACCATGGTTTCTGTAAAGAGAAATCATGTCTTCCTAATCTATTAGAGTTCTTTGAAGGGGTCAACAAACATGTGGACAAGGGGGATCCAGTGGACATAGTGTACTTAGATTTCCAGAAAGCCTTTGACAAGATCTCTCACCAAAGGTCTCTTATGTAAATTAAGTTGCCATGGGATAAGAGGGAAGATCCTTTCATGGACTGAGAACTGGTTAAAAGACAGGGAACAAAGGATAAGAATAAATGGTAAATTTTCAAAATGGAGAGGTGGTAACGAGTGGTGTTCCCCGAAGGTCAGTCCTAGGACCAATCCTATTCAACTTATTCATCAGTGATTTGGAGGAAGGGGTAAACAGTGAGGTGGCTAAGTTTGCAGATGATACTAAACTGCTCAAAATAGTTAAAACCCAAGAAGACTGTTAAGAACTTCAAAAAGATCTGACGAAACTAAATGATTGGGCAACAAAATGGCAAATGAAATTGAATGTGGATAAATGTAAAGTAATGCACATTGGAAAAAATAACCTGAACTATACATGCAATATGATGGGGGCTAATTTAGCTACAACTAATCAGGAAAAAGATCTTGGAGTCATCGTGGATTGTTCTCTGAAGACATCCATGCAGGGGGCAGCAGCAGTCAAAAAAGCAAACAGGATGTTAGGAATCATTTAAAAAGGGATAGAGAATAAGACAGAGAGTATCTTATTGCCCTTATACAAATCTATGGTGCGCCCACATCTTGAATACTGCGTACAAATGTGGTCTCCTCATCTCAAAAAGGATATATTGGCATTAGAAAAGGTTCAGAGAAGGGCAACTAAAATGATTAGGAGTTTGGAACGGGTCCCATATGAGGAGAGATTAAAGAGGCTAGGACTTTTTAGCTTGGAAAAGAGGAAACCAAGGTGGGATATGATAGAGATTTATAAAATTATGAGTGATGTGGAGGAAGTGAATAAGGAAAAGTTATTTACTTGTTCCCATAATAGACGAACTATGAGCCACCCAATGAAATTAGTGGGCAGCAGGTTTAAAACAAATAAAAGGAAGGTGTTCTTCACACAGCGCACAGTCAACCTGTGGAACTCCATTCATGAGGAGGTTGTGAAGGCTAGGACTATAACAGGGTTTAAAAGAGAACTGGATAAATTCATGGAGGCTAAGTCCATTAATGGCTATTAGCCAGGCTGGGTAAGGAATGGTGTCCCTATCCTCTGTTTGTCAGAGGGAGGTGATGGATGGCAGGAGAGAGATCACTTAATCATTACCTGTTAGGTTCACTCACTCCGAGGCACCTGGCATTGGCCACTGTTGATAGACAGGATACTGGGCTAGATGGACCTTTGGTCTGACCCAGTACGGCCTTTCTTATGTTCTGCTGGGCTCTGACTGGCTGCTTCTGTGAGGTCTCTGTTGGCAGGTGTGGAGGGCACATCTTCACTCTTCCTTTCCTAGACCAGGATCGGGAGGCCTCGTACAAAGGGCCTGGTATACCGCATCACAAACACAGCTAGTTATATGTTTAATGATGTTGCAGTGATGCCCAAGAATGTGAGTGAAAAGCCAAGCACTTCCAAATCACAAGAAGTGCTGGTTATAGAGGTCAGGCAGTATTTCTTTTCATTAAAATATTGTATGGTTTAAATACAAGGCCATTTTTGCTTATTTTTTAAAACTCAAGTGATTTAATAAAATGTTTCATTGATTGATTTATTTTGCCTTTGTAAAATTGCTCTACAATTACGGAGTTAATTGTACCACAAATACTGCACAATTGGATCACTCTTCTCTTTGTCCTGTTTCACTGAAAGACAACATCTCCATAGTCTAGCACAGGGGTGAGAAAACGTTTAGGCCTGAGGGCCACATCTCAGTATGGAAATTGTATGGCAGGCCATGAATGCTCACAAAATTGGGGGTTGGGGTGTGGGAGGGGCTCTGGCTGGGGTGTGGGCTCTGGAGCGGGGCTGGGGATGAGGGGTTGGAAGTGCGGGAGGATGCATCGAGCTGGGACAGAAGTTTGAAGAGTGGGAGGGGATCAGGGTTGGGGCAGGGGGTTGAGGCGTGATAGGGAGTCAGGGGTGTAGGCTCCGGGCAGCACTTACCTCAAGCAGCTCCCGGAAACAGCGGCGTGTTCTCCCTCCAGCTCCTATGCAGAGGCGCAGCTAGGCAGTTCTGCGTGGTGCTCCGTCCACAGGCGCCACCCCTGCAGCTTCCATTGGCTGCAGTTCCCAGCCAATGGGAGCTGCGGGGGCAGTGTGCAGAGCCCCCTGGCTGCCCCTAAACGTGGGAGCTGCAGGGGGGACATGCCGCTGCTTCTGGGAGCTGCACAGTGGAGCAGGGCAAGTCCCTGACCCCGCTTCTCAGCGAGAGCTCGAGGGCCAGGTTAAAACATCTGAAAGGCCTGATGCAGCCCCCAAGTCATAATTTGCTCACCCCTGGTCTAGCAGATAATCTTTCTATGTTTAGCAAAGAGTAATCCTGAGTGAATGTTGGATGCAGAGTTGTGGTATTTAGGGAAGTCTGCAAAGCACAATAAAAGCAGCTTCATACTACTAACTGAAGGAAGCTATCATTAGAATGTTTTTCTAGATAATTGTGATGCCATTCTTGACCAGAACTGTATCTGAATTATTTTCTTTTGCTATTTTTATCTCCTTTTAGCATATGGCATTGGCCTTCTGGTGACCTTTGTAGCCTTGGCATTGATGCAGATGGGTCAGCCAGCTCTGCTCTACTTGGTGCCCTGTACTCTTACCACTAGCTTTGCTGTGGCTCTTTGGCGTAAGGAGCTTGCAATGTTCTGGACGGGCAGCGGCTTTGCGGTGAATACCAGTTTGATATGAGTGTCTTCAAGAAATACTAATATTATAAATCCTAAATAGAATTAAAGTTGAGTAAAATATTGTGGTACTATCCAACAAACAAACAACTTGATCTTTTGCATTCATTTAATTTCATGTTTTGGTCCTAAAGAGTCTTTTACAGGCTTTAGCAATTGTATAACATGAGCCTTAGAATTTTCTGCTTTTAATGTTTGTAGCCACTAAAACTGACCAGGATAAAGTAGATCAGTCCCTACCTATCCACCCTGATCCTTCTGTTAGTCTTGGTAGGTGTAACAAACTGCTTTATTATGTGTTTTATTAATTATAACTTCATTAAGTAACTTCCATGAATATGAAGATCTTTTTGCAGGTTAACAAAAGGGTTAAGGAGGTAGGAAGTTAATTTAGGATCTTAAATTGTTACCTTTAGGCTAATCTGCTAAATTCTTTGTTGCAAGTTAAATGCATCCATTATGAAGGGCGCAGATACCTCATAGTAAGGGAGAATTCATTGAACAGATATTTAATATAAGGATAAAGATACAGCAAATCAATTCAGGATCCTGCATATAAAGACTAGATTTTTCATAGGGTGTCCCACCAGCTACTTTCAGGAGACATGAAACATCCTGGCTTTTCACTCAAGTCAAAACACTTGTATATTTCTTTTTTTTTTTTTTTTGTATACTTTAGAACTATTTTTTTTTATTCAAAGTGTATTGCTGTATAGAGTATAATTTATTGTGTGTTCACCAGGAAACACTGTCCAGTGGAATGAGTTCAGTGTGATAAACAGTATTTGGAGTGAAGAGAAAAGTCTAGTATCAAAGCAGTTCTTTTGCTCAGAGTGAATGTTAGTGAATTGATCAGAGTTTCAAGATAAACTCAGGCCTTGTATGTACTATGAAGGGTTTGTTAATATAACCATATCAGCATAACTATACTGGCAAACCCGCCTAGTGGAGATGTAGCTTATACTGACAGGAGTTCTTTTGCTGATATAGTTTATGCCAGTTTCCTGATTGAACTGAGCTAGCTGTATCACTGTGTCTACACTTGGGTGTTTGCCAGCATAGCTACTTCAGTTAGGGTTGTGATTTTTTTCATATACCCTGCTGACATAGTTATACTAGTAACAGAGAGTCCTGTGGCCCCTTAAAGACTAACTAAAGTATTAGAGCATAAGCTTTCGTGGGCTAATACCCACTTTGTCGGATGCATGCAGTGGAAGTATCCAGGGGCAGGTATAAATAGGTAGGCAAGAACCAGGTTGGAGATAACAGGGTTAGTCCAACGAGGCTGAACCAGCTTGCTATCTCTAATCAGGGAGGGAGAGGTATTCCTCTAGCAGCTGAATTGGAGGTATGAACAGTTATACTAGCAACATTTTGAAGTGTTCACCAAGACCTCACTCAGAACAGTAAGTTACTGAGAAAAATCCTCCCCTCAGAGAATTATGCAACTATTGGGTCAGAAGCTGGCAGCAATAACACCAGCACACTTTAAAAATGAACACTTTAGTCCTTGATTATTTTCATGGCCCCGGAATGTTTCTACAAAAGTCTCTGTTTTTTTTATTTTTAAAATAAAGTCAGCTTATTCTGTAGGCAGTTTATTGTGGAATGAAAAAGGGTCTCTTCCTTTTTTTAAATCCTGCTGATACCCACAGTTTGTATTTAGTATCTATATACCGTTTATAGCCAGATTTTTCATAGCTGAAGGCCACATTGCAAACGTGTTTGGAGCAAAACTGCAGCTGGTTTGTGTAAAAGAAAGCAGTCACTAACATCTTTAGAAGGGGGTGCAGCCCATTGCAGATCAGTGCAACGTGGGTGTTCAGATGGAGATGGTTTGTTAGAATCTGTATTCTCTACATTGAGGTTAATGGTAGCTATAGAGTGGGCTTTGCCCATCTCTGGTCTACACAAATGCCAGGAACAGAGCTAAGAGGCAGGTTTGATTTGAGCTGATAATGCATAGGCAGTTTGACCTTTAAGTTTGAAGTACCTTGTTGGAATTAAATGTACAAGTCAAATGGCAATTCAAATAAGGATAGCATATATATAAGTAATAGACAAGGGCTGAAAGGAGGAGAGGTCACTTTTTATTTAAGAGAACGTACTGCAGGAACCAGATTTGAGCCCTGATGATGCAAATGGAAAAAATGAAACACTAGTGGAGGAAACCAATAGACCATCTTACAGGTAGTCTGATAGAGGCAACTAATCATGGGGAAGACCAGAGCAAATCACTGGCAAAGAAACTAAAACAAATGGCTAGTGCTACCCAGATGTTTGGGACATTATCTATGTTGAATATGTATCCCTTAAAATTGATTACTCCTCAGTAGAAAGGAAAAGTTAGAGAGAAGACTTAATGGCTAGAGCTTTTGGCAGGGGTCTAATTTCTCATCTGAGTACTTTGTGAACTTGGGTTGTCACTTAATATTTCTTATACCTCAGTTCCTCAACTATAAAATGAGAATGAAATGTCTTAGGGGAATTGTGAAGTTTAAAATACTTTAGGATCAGGTGAACTGTGCCAGAAAAGTGCCATCTGTTGTTTATTATTAGTGAGAATGGGAAGCAGTTGTCACCCAGGCAGGTAAACAGGAAGAGAGCTGAGAGTGCTTCCCATATCAGTCAGAGATAATGAGCCTATAGGCTTTAAGCATTTAATAAGATTCCTGCAGAGAGCATTCTCCAACTGTGTTTGTTACTCAGTGGGACCTGCCCAGACAATAGATGTGCAAATCTTTCAACCATTACGGATTATTTGAATTAATTGCAGTTGCGCAGCAAGTAATCCTTCTCCTTTCAGTGTGCTTCACTTCATGTTTTTGAATTCCTTCACCAAAACGTCATTGTGTAATTGCTATTGGCCATTCAGTGTAATGAATGGTCTCCTGTAAAAACTAGCATGTTTTGAGTAATTATGGTTTAAGTTGCCCTTAGTAACAATAGTAGCTCTTGTTACTCACTTTACATCATCCTAAAAATGATTTTGATTTTTTTACAGAAAGACCTACCTCATCCGCCCTTGGTGCTGGCTCCTGTCAGCTGCTCTAACCCCCCCAAAGATACAAATGCACCAGCATCTCAACAAGAAGCAGAACAACAAATGACCAACCCCACGCTTCATGCAGACGATCAGAATAATCCCTCCCTGTGTGCAGAGGAGCTGCCTAACTTGAATACCAAGGAGCTGACCAATCCCAGCATACGAGCAGAACAGCCACAAATTTCCATCCCACAAATAGAACAACAAACCAACAAGGATGACCCTGAAAGCAAGAGCCTAAGAGTAGAAAAGAACCAGCTGGATTAGATGATGAAATAGGAAATCCTTTTTCCCCTCTCCAGACTTCCCCACATAAAACCAGTATGTAGACTGGTTCAGTAGTGTTCACATTCATTGAAGAACCTCACTGGGAATCTAATCATCAAATGCAAGGATATTCTGCCTTTGACTTCAGATAGAGCTATACATTTCAAACAGCTTTCTGAAATATGGTGCTTTACAAAAATTCTGCTATATGAATTTCAATGATCATTTTATTAATTGGATGCCTTTTACCTTTCCTATTTCATTATACTAGGGTAATAGTAAGAATTTTTATTTATACAGTACTCTGGGCTTGTGTGGCTGTTGTGCTGCTTTAGTATAGCTTAGATTAATGTGGAGGAAAAGCATTAGACAAGTCTGCTACAATGCTAAGCAGGGAGAAATACTGTAGTTTTGTAGATTTTTTTCCTCCTTGATACTTTTAAATTTGTGCTTGTAAAAGGCATTGATGCAAGTGAATGGTTTAGTATAAACTGACACTCAAGAAATGTTGAGAACTGGTTAAATTACCAACCTTCTGAAAAGATTTGTTTTACCATGGTGCATTAAATGCGTCTCTTTCCTCAACATTTTTTTTTTCCACTTCCAGGTGCCTGGGTTGGATGATATTCTAGATTAAAAGGCAGGATGCATGGATCTCCAGTGAGCACTGTAAGCACTCCTATGAATTCTAGGGGCTGTCTTTGAAATAAAATGTTCACTGAGTGGACCTTGCAGAATAATATACAGTAGACAAGCTTACTTGAAGTATCTTTGATTTATTTTTACAAGCACCCCACCTCTTTATTTAACAGATAAATCAGATCATAAATAGTAACATTCTGCACAATTTAGTGGTCAGGCAGAATGGTATGCAGGAGACTTTAAGGACTGACTTTGATATAGGAAGTTCAGCTGGTTTCTTTGAATCTCTAGTTGCTATGATTTTTATGAATATAGCTTTGATTTCTGTGGGTTTGTCTACATTACAAATATTTTGCTGGTATTGCTGTACCCCCGTATAGCTATGTGGACAAATGCAGCATATGCCCACAGAAGGATTTTTTCTATTGGCATAACAACAACACCTCCACAAACTGTTAGCTATGCCGATAGAAGCACTCTTCTGTCGTCATAGCTGCATCTACACTACACTATGCTGAGAAGACTTTGTAGTGCAGACTTGGCCTATTGCTGAAGAAAAAGTCTGAAGTTCTCTTCAAAGGAGAGCATGTGGTGCAACTATTCGTGGTTTGCAACCCTTTTATAACTGGTCAGCTGCCACAAGTCAGGTTTTATTTTTATCCTAGGAGTGTTCAAAGTGTGACCTGCAAAGTTTTAGAATGAGGCCATAGCCACCTTCACTTGTGCTGGAACTGCAGGTTAGATGCAACTGCACTTCATAAATTGCCGTGTAGCTTTTCAATATCCAAAACATGGACATCTCTGGAATGACCTGACTCATTTCTTTGTACACATGTGTTGCACATGCAAAGGGGCAAAGTAATCAAATTAACTTTTGTTAATTATAAATATTATGTAGAATCTATTCTGTTTGAGAATTTACTGATCAGAGCCATTTGATTTATTTCTAAGACATGCACATTCTTTATTTTAATAAATTATAAACATTCCAATCCATTCAAAAAAACCCTTGCTTTTAAATGCAATTAACAAGGTTTTCAGAAACCTGTTAATATCCTGGAAATAGAATATAATCTTCAACTCAATGGACACGCCATCCCTCTGTCATTCAATAAATACAGTTCTTCTGAGAGAAGAATTATTTTAAGACATACAGTGTGAGACTTTCAAGAGCAGAGTTTCAATGGACCCAAAGAAATGCATTAATATTTAGCTCCAGTTGACCTTTTGGATCAAGTTTCAAAAGGCTTTCAGTTGGCAGCTGTACGTGATGATTCTGTTTCTGTTTTCTTTCCTTTGAGTAGGCCTTCTGAAAGTTTATGCTGTGTCTTTTAGACTGTAACCACTTTCTCTCTACTGTTTTATGTTAAGTGGACAATATTCATTTTCCAGAATATTAGAGGCTTTCTGTAAAACTACACTTTGGGTTCAGAAGTTTACCATCTTCTGCCTAAGCCTTGATGACCTTAACTGGCTCTGTCTGCCAAGTTGACTCAACTCTGGCTGAAATAATGGTGAGTTTCTTGAAAGGTTTTCTGAGTCCTAAAGTCTGTAGTGTGTTCATATTTGGTTTTCAAATTAACTGAATGCAACATGTTTTGAACAGTACTAAAGAGATTTTTACCTATTTTATTTCCTCTTCTCCATTATGGACAGTGTTGCTTTTGCTGAGGGTAAGCTGAACCAGCTTTTAGTCATGCAGAGTGACAGAGATGCTTGTGTTGGACACTTCAGCCAGCTGGATGATGCCTTAATTTAAGCCATTTTATAAATATGTATATTAAACATTTATTAAAAAAAATCAACCTGTGTTTAAATAATAAACTTGACAGACAAATGCCAGGAAATTCAAAGTTGAGGCTGATGAGTCATGACATTTGAATTTCCTTTTGCCTTGATTCTCTTTCAACCACAACATTAAACATAATTTTTATATATTTAATATTCAGCCTGTTTTATGTGGTGATAAAGTATTAAATTTTATCAAACTTTTTGAAACATAAATTTCTTTTCATGTTGCTTTGATGTTGCTTCTGTAGGTGAAATATGGGTCTGATGGGAAAACATAGACCATCATGTTGCCTGTAACTAAATTGAAAAGAGAAAATTCAGATAATAATAGCTAAATTGTAGTAGTCACTTTTACTGTGTAGTCTTCTTGGCTAATCTGTTTAGGAGAGAGAATTTCCTTTTGCTTTTGTGAATTAGCCATGTGCACATTTCACCTCCTATAAAGACTCATGTAAGGAAATGGATATGTTTAGCACACTAATGCAATACCTCTGGTTAAAATATGTGATTTGGAGATGCGTCCCATGCTTTGACCATTACAATACTGTTTAAATCAGATGACCATGATAGTTCTATGTGACTGAGACTTTCAGAGCTCTGTCTCTGTGCAGAGCAGTAACACCCTCCATCATGAGAAACCAGGTTGTTTTAAATGTTTCCTTAAAAGACTACATTTTTCTATTTTATTTTTTAAAAGCCTTCTTGATTTGTTTTAATATTGTAAACCTCAGTATTGCATTGAAAAGAGCTAACAATATTTTCATAAGTTTCATTTTTTTTTTTTATAGCAACTTGTCAGTCCAATGCACATTTTAGAAGTAATGCTGAGGCATTTAATATTTACATCCTTCACTATCTGGTTAACTGAAAATTAATTAGCTATAATAATCAGAGGATAAAGAATTTACTTCCACAAATTTGTGTGTGTTCAGTCACAAGTACTTGTTTTAGTGACGTACATTTTTGCTGTTTAATACTCCTTTGGAATCACTACATCAGTGGGAGTGAGAACTAGGTTTATTTTGGCTCAGGCATCATCCAGTTCTAATTAGCACGCCAAATCCTGTCTTTAGTTCCACCTGTCTGTCTTATTGGAGACAGAGGGTTGCACAGATGGAACAGAGGACAGAATCTGGCCTGCAGAATTTTGAATAGAAGTGGTGCATGAGTCAGAAACACTCAGAACGCTATTTTAAAATATACTTCTCTTTCTTTAGTCGTATTACACATGAAGAGTATTTTTAAGTGCAATCCATTACAGCATGAGAAAACTTATCCTGCTTTTTAAGATAACAGTGAAAGATAAGAGCACTCTGCAAGATGTAGAAATTCAACCCCTGAAACTACTTACCATTGACTGAAGGTGAACTTGTAATCTAATCAATCAATGAAGTTCCTAGAAAAAAGAAGGGGGGCGGGGAAATCAGCAGAATGCATTCAGTTTTTTTCTGCATCTTTTTCACTAGGATCATTAATACATCTATAGAAGATTGCCAATATACTCCATTGTTTTTATCCTTTTTCTCTATTGACCACGTCTGATCTGGTTGTTCTTGTAGCTGATTTTTTTACCGCTCAGCTGAACTTTCAAGCCTTTCCTTTAGACTTTGCATCTGTGTTACAACTGCCCTCAATCTCTCCCTCACATTCCAACTGCCTTAAAAGCCTTGACAGCATTTTTCTCAGCAATGTTCAGTTTCGTGAGCCAAATTTGTTTTTTCACCCATGATTTGTGTATCTGAGATTGAGAGCTCCATGAGTGTGACGGCAGTACATTAAGAAAGGCGGCAGTGACCAGTGGTGGCAAAGAAGTATCAGGCAGTGTTACTTTGGTTCACCATATTGAAGCAAGGCACTGAGGTTGTAGCTGCATTACCTGGGCAACTAATAGGAAGATGGTGAATTGCCATCTGCTTGGAATTTTGACCTCTGAGTCATGTACTGTCCTGGAAGCTCTCATGGTCCTTTATAATGACATGGGATTTTAAAGGCTGTTTTCTACTAAAACCCTATTCTTCTGTAACTCAGTCCATTGTGAAGCATCTTTCCAAATAAAATGATTGAGCAGACATGCATGTTGAACCTCTCATCTCTGTGGAACTTGTCCTGTAGTTTTTGGAAACCTCTTCTGTTCCTTTTTCTGCTTGCTTGTAAGTGTTCATACCAGGAATGTATCTGGACTGAGTCTGCTTAACTATCATACTTTCTACTGAACTCCGCTTGTGTTAGGGATTTCTTGGCTCTTTCATGTAACTCCTCTTATGGCTCCTTTGGCTTGACCACAGAATCATTTTTTCAGTTCTTGTCACTCTGCGTTAGGTGTCTGGAAATGAAATTCCTTCAATAAATGGACTCTTATGCAAATATCTAATATTGGCGACAATCAAGTTTGTTTTTTCCTCCTTCAGCTTTTTCCTCATTAGTGGATGGACTGTTCTGTGTATTTCTATGTTATAATTATTTTATGCACTAAAGTTAAGGTCTAGGATGTAAAGTTCCAGCAACTATCTTTTTCTGCATTTTTACCAATGAATAGTAAATAAAGCCAAATATTTTGGCTATGTCTTTAATCAGTTGCAACATTTGTTCTAGTATAATTTTTATTGAAGTAAACAGTCTAGTCACTAACATACCAACCACTTCTTAAGCAGTTCAGAGAAATGTTGTGCTTCAAGTTTTAGAGGGCTAATGTTACACATACAGTTTAAGGCTTAACATTCTATGTTTGCATTTCAGATACCATGGTGATGAACAACATATAAATGCCTAAATAGATTTTGTTTGAGCCATTAAAAGATTATAGAGTAGATGTCAGCTTAGCTAGTTTTACTATTGCTACTGCTTGTGTTAGGCCTTGTCTACACTGCGAGCTAACGTCGACTTTCTAGAGTTCAAATTAAGAAAGTCGATGGTATGCATTCGATTGTGTGTCCCCCCAGTAAGCGGGCTAATTCAGCGGATCGCATTCATAGTTCCACGTCTAGCGTCAACTCTCAGAGCAGCGCACTGTGGGTAGGTATCCCACAGTGCCTGCAGTCCTCGCGGCCCCTTGGAATTCTGGGTAAAGCTGGCATTACACGATGGGGGCAAAAAAAGTCTTGCGGGTTTTTGTTTGCGCTTCCCGTTACTCACCCCTCCCTCCATGTAAGGTGTGGCAGACAGCCATTTTGGGCCTGCAGACTCCATACTGCTTTCAGCAGACAGAGTGGTGGTCAGCCAGCCATCGCTCCTGCTAGAACAATGCTCTCCAGCCGCTATGAAGCTACCTTGCAGGTCCTCTCGTTTGTAGGCCAGAATTTCTATTCTTGTCGCATCAGCATCTCTCGCCCTCTGGCTGCTATCCTACTGTACTCCAGGCAATCCTGAAACTACGTCAAGTTTGGCCTCTGCATCTCCCACTGAGTGGCATCTCTTCTCTCATCTTTCTCCTTTTCTTCCTTAGTCGAATGCTTTTGCTGCCAGTTCTGCCCTTTTCCATGGATTGCCCAGAGGAGTCTACCTCAAAGGTCCTCCCATTGTTCGGCCGGAATATCTATTCTGGTGGCATCAGCATTGTTTATCCTGCGGCTGCTATCCTTCTGTGCTCCAGGCACTCGTAAAAAGTACGTCAAGTCTAGGGGCTGCTTCTTCTCCCGCCGAGTGGCATCTCTTCTCTCATCTTTCTCCTTAGTCGAACACTTCCGCTGCCAGCTCTGCCCTTTTCCCTGGACTGCCCGTGCAGACGCCATAGTAGTGTGGGCATGGAGCTCGCTCAGCTCATTGCAGCAGTTCCGGGCATTGTAAACAGCTCGCGAATTATCATGCAATGTATGCAGAAAGGAAAAACGCATGCAATAACTTGAAGGCAGGACGGTCACAAGAGTGAGGAGGACATGGACACAGACCTCCCCAAATGCAGTAGCACTGGCAGCTTAGGGATCCTGGTGGAAATGGGGCAGGCTTATGCAATGGAATGGCGATTCTGGGCCCGGGAAATTAGCACAAACTGGCGGGACCGCATAGTGCTGCAGGTCTGGGATGATTCCCAGTGGCTCAAACTTTCGCATGTGTAAGGGCACCTTTATGGAACTGTGACTTGCTTTCCCCTGTCCTGAACCACCAGAATACCAAGATGCAATCAGCCCTCACAGCTCAAAAGTGAGTGGCGATAACCCTCTGGAAGCTTGCCACACCAGAGGAGCTACCAGTCAGTCGGCAATCAGTTCAGAGTGGGTAAATCTACAATGGGGGCTGCAGTGATGCAAGTGGCCAACGCAGTCACTGAACTGATGCTGTCTAGGGTAGTGACTCTGGAAAATGTGCAGGCCATAGTGGATGGCTTTGCAGCATTGGGGTTCCCTAACTGTGGCGGGGCTATAGACGGAACACATATCCCTATCCTGGCACCGGACCACCAGCTCTGCGAGTACATAAACCGCAAGGGGTACTTTTCCATGGTCCTGCAAGTGCTGGTTGATCCCAGGGGATGTTTCACCAACATCAGTGTGTGTTGGCTGGGCAGGGTTCATGATGCTCATATCTTTAAGAACTCTAGCTTTTTTAAACAGCTGCAGGAAGGGACTTTCTTCCCAGACCAAAAAATTATTATTGGGGATATTGAAATGCAGATTGCTATCCTTGGGAACCCAGCAGTAATACCCTGCCTCATGAAGCCTACACAGATGCCCTGGATAGTAGTAAGGAGCTGTTCCACTACAGGCTGAGCAAATGCAGAATGGTGGTGTGTGCACGTTTGGGCATCTCAAGGGATGCTGGTGCAGCTTACTGACCCGTTCAGATCTCAGCACCAGAAATATTCGTGGTGTTATTGCAGCTTGCTCTATATTAAAAGATATAGAGTAGCATCTCTTGCTCTAATCTCTGTGAGAGCAAGAGAGAGATGTTTATGGCAGGGTAAGAGGTGAAGGCAGACCGCCTGGCCGCTGATTACGCGCAGCCAGACACCAGGGCGATTAGAAGGGCACCCCCTGACATGGCACGTGTCAGAGAAGCATTGACAACTAGTTTCATGGCAGGGCAAGCTACAGTGTGAGACTTCAGTTTGTTTCCATTTGTGCTGTTTGTTTATGCATCCTAAAAACCCACCCCCTTGTTCAGGCTAATTGTTTTAAACTTTTTTTTATTTCTACATATCCTTTTCCTTTTTCTTGCTCTCCTGCACAGAACTTTCAGCCCAGCCGCCCTCCCTCATTGCTTGCTGAGCAATAATAAAGTCATTGTTGTTTGAAAACCATGCATTCTTTATTAAGGGGTCACAGAAATGGGGGGATTGCTGCAAATGTAGCACTGGAAGGAGTGGGTGATGGGGTAAGCACCGGGCACGGTGGCAGGTGAGGTCTTTATATGGAGATATGCCTATCTCATAGAACTGGAAGGATCTTGAAAGGTCATCAAGTCTAGCCTCCTGCCTACACTAGCAGGACCCATATTGTCCCCTGACAGATTTTTTGCCCCAGATCCCTAAATGGCCCCTTAAGGATTGAGCTCACAACTCTGCGTTTAGCAGGCCAATGCTCAAACCACTGAGCTATCGCTCCCTGCCGTTGAGGACGTGAACACACAAGTCACAACTTTGGGAGTGCCACGTTTCTGGTGCCTGGGCGGTCCTCTGGGTTGGAGTGGCAAAGTGCCTGGACCCTGCCCCTCCACCCACCCCCCCCCCAGCGTTCTTCAGAGTGCTGGTAATGAGGCTAGGGAACTTGGGGAGGAGGAGGCACAGTTACAGAGGGCTGCAGTGGTGGTCTTTGCTCCAGCTGCCTTTTCTGCAGCTCCACCAGATGCCAGTGCAGTGCTTCCGGCCTTCTCTCTTCTCCCTCCATTGTTCCCTGTTGTCCCTTCTCTGCTCCCACTCATCCCTTCTTTCCTCAAGCTCAGTTACTGCTTTCCGGCAGTCCAGCATTGACTGTCTCCAAGCCCTAAGCTCTGCTCACTCTGTGCGGGAGGACTGCATGAGCTCCGTGAACATCTCATCCTGCGTGCGTGTTTTTCGTCATCTGTGCAAGCCTGTGGGATGCAGATGAGAGTGGGAGGCTGGAAACAGTTTCTGCTCTCAGATGAGAAAAGGGAGAGTGGTATTTAGAAAAGCAGAAAATAAAGTTCTCTGTCATGAGAGTTGCCCCGCCCCCCAGCGCCTGGCTGGTATCAAGGAAGATCCCTGCTAGCCAGGTGGTTACAGCACAGCGTATGTGCCCCACACCTCCATCACAGTCAGAGAACACATCGGCCAACAGTCTCAGATGCTGCTGGCCATCCAGATTAAAACACCCCCTCATCCCCCCCAAACAAATGCTTGGGGAACTGCTGGGAGGATTTATTTTAAGATACAGACACTCTTGCACCCCAAGTCTTCAGGGCACAGTAATAATTAAAAACACAATAGCTTGTCAAGCGGGCACTCCATTGACCAAGGAACACTCACCAGAACTGCCTTGTACCCCTTATCATATCCCTGTCTGGATACCTTCTTGAGAGGTTACCGGCTCCAGGGTGATGAACAGCTCCTGGCTTTCGGGGAGATAGGTGTCTCTGCTTGTCTGTTCCATAGACTCCTTGCTGTCATAGTCCTCCTCCACCTCATCTTCCTCCTCTGGCAAATCCTCTGCCATGCTGACAATCATCCCATCGGTGGAGTCCACAGACAGGAGAGGGGTGGTTGTGGCGCACCCCACTAGAATGGCATGCAGCTCACTGTAGAAGCTGCATGTCTGCATGGAGCGTCCATTGGCTTCTTTGGTTTTACCTCAACTCCTTAATTTTAACACAGCTCTGTTGTGCATCCCTGCTGTGGCCACTGTCCATGAGGTCCTTGGAGACTCTGGCATACTTATTGGCATTTCTTTTTTTGGATCGCAATTCTGCCAGCACAGATTCGTCTCCCCATACGGTGATCAGGTCCAGCACCTCCCTAGCGGTCCATGCTGGGGCCCTTTTTCGATTCTGGGACTGCATGGTCTCCTCTGCCTGTCTGCTTTGCATGGTGAGCTGTGCAGGAGATCTCGCCATGCTGGCCAAAGAGGAAATGAGATTCAAAAGTTCCTGGGGCTCTTCCTGTCTAACTGCCCAGTGCATCTGCGTTCAGAGCGCTGTCCAGAGCAGTCGCACTGGAGCACTCTGGGATAGCTCCCGGCGGCCGGTAGCATCAAATTGTATCCTCACTAATGCTACTTTGACCCGGAAACATCGATTTAAGTGCTACTCCCCTTGTCGGGCAGGAGTTCGGAAATCAATTTAAAGACCCTTTTAGATCAACATAAATGGCATTGTAGTGAGGACAGCAAAGTGGAAGGATCGATTTAACACGGATAAATTCGATTTTACAGCATAGTGTAGACCAGGCCTTACAGAAGTGACTGAAGTTCCCAGTCAGAATCAGGGCTGGGTGCTATAGAGACACAGTAGTTCTGGCATAGTTTCCATTTTTTGTAAATCCTATTATAGCTTGTCAGATCTCAACATCTGCTTCCCCTCCATATTCATACTGTTCTCTATGAAACCACACTTCTTTACTTACTGTTTCAGCAAAGAGAGTAGAAGAGTCTCATCATTAATGGGTATTGAGTGCACTGTTCCCGCTAAGCTGTGCACATATGCGTGCACACACAGATCCTAAACCCTGCGCACACAGCAAAACTGTGCACGCACAAAAATTTGCACAGAAGTACAAAAATTTGCACAGAAGAAAATTTTTGTGCACACGGCCTGTCAAAAATTAGAGGGAACATTGACTGAGAGTATTGATGGGTATAACAGCTTTTATTAACCTATTTCTTTTCTGAGGCCCTTATTTTTCCTGTTTAAAATCTCTCAGTTCTGGGGATGGAACAACAGTGTTAAGATTGGGACAAGGGCAGTCAGACCTAGTGGTTGGGCAGGAAGCAGGCAGGGTCAGGTACTGAGAAGTCAGAGTCCAAGACAGGCGAGAAGGCAAACCGAGAGTCAGGAGACAGGCACGATCAGGTTACCAAGAGATCGGGGTTGTCATCAGGTTACAGACAGCAGTTGAAAAGTGAAACTGAGGATTGTTGGGCTCAACGGGTAGTGACCAATGGCTCCATGTCTAGTTGGCAGCTGGTATCAAGTGGAGTGCCCTAAGAGTTGGTCCTAGGGCCGGGTTTCTTCAATATCTTCATTAATGATCTGGAGGATGGTCGGACTGTACCCTCAGCAAGTTTGCAGATGACAGTAAACTGGGAGGAGTGGTAGATATGCTGGAGGGTAGGGATAGGATACAGAGGGACCAAGACAAATTAGAGGATTGGACCAAAAGAAATCTGATGAGGTTCAGCAAGGACAAGTGCAGACTCCTGCACTTAGGATGGAAGAATCCCATGGACTGCTACAGACTAGGGACCGAATGGCTAGGCAGCAATTGTGCAGAAAAGGACCTAGGGGTTACAGTGGATGAGAAGCTGGATTTGAGTCAACAGTGTGCCCTTGTTGCCAAGAAGGCTAATGGCATTTTGGGCTGTATAAGTAGGGGTATTGCCAGCAGATCAAGCAACATGATCATTCACTCTGTTTGGAATTGGTGAGGCCTCATCTGGAGTACTGTGTCCAGTTTTGGGCCCCATACTACAAGAAGAATGTGGAAAAATTTGAAAGAGTCAAGTAGAGGGCAACAAAAATGATTAGGGGATTGGAGCACATGATTTATTAGGAGAGTCTGAGGGAACTGGGATTGTTTAGTCTGCAGAAGAGATGGATGAGGGGGGGATTTGATAGCTGCTTTCAACTACCTGAAAGGGGGTTCCAGAGAGGATGGATCTAGACTGTTCTCAGTGGTAGCAGAGGACAGAACAAAGAGTAATGGTCTCAAGTTGCAGTGCGGGAGGTTTAGGTTGGATATTAGGAAAATCTTTTTCATTAGGAGGGTGGTGAAGCACTGGAGTCGGTTACCTAGGGAGGTGGTGGAATCTCCTTTCTTTAGAGGTTTTTAAGGTCAGGCTTGACAAAGCCCTGGTTGAGATGACTTAGTTGCAGATTGGTCCTGCTTTGAGCAGGGGGTTGGACTAGATACCTCCTGAGGTCCCTTCCAACCCTGATATTCTATAATAAACCAGGATCAATTGCAAGCAGAATCTGGAGCAGAGGTAGGCAGGTAGCCTATGTTGTTGCTCAGACAGCTCCCATTCATAGGTTCCTGGTTTAAATACTGGTACCAGCCAATCAATGAGCTTTGACGGACCACCACTCAGGTCCAGCTGGATGGTATTTCCTGCTGAGCCCAGCCTAAGCCTCCAGTGGCAAGGCAGAGGTGGTAGCAGCCCAGTGCCGGGTCTAGCCCTGCAGGTTCTTTCAAATGGGGAATTCTTGTCAACACTGATATTGCTGGAAAAACTTCAGTCCAAAACTTCTGTATTTTTAAACACATCCCCCATTATTATGAATCCAAGAATCCCACTCTTTCTGGCCTGTCCAACACTTCTTTAAAGATCCCACCTACTACTACAATAGAAAGCCCTGGCTGGGATGATTTCATTAGCTTTGGTCTTGCTTTGAGCAGGAGGTTGCACTAGATGATCTCCTGAGGTCCCTACCAACACTAGTCTTCTATGATTCTATGAACAAATAGGCATATAAAACCAGAGTAGTATTGTGTATAATTTATTAATTTCAGACTTAATTTTAGATATTGAGATTTTGGACTCCAGTTATGCAGTCACTTTTCGCTGATTCTAATTCCGTAGCAATCCACTGGTTCTTTTGTCTTTCTAGGCTTCCTGAACTTCAGTGTAACACCTTTGCTTATAGGAGAAGCTGAATCCCCTGCCACCTCTTCTTGACTAACTGAATTCTTCTCTTTCCAATTTATAAAAGCATAGAATTGCCCAAAATTAGGCTTTATTTGTTAATAAAAATAATGATTTTGAAGAGTTTCAGTTTCTGTCATTGTTGTCCGAAAGACATTAGGACAGGAAAGATGCTCTGGTGGTTAAGGTGATGGACTGGGAGTTAGAATTGTAGAATATCAGGGTTGGAAGGGACCTCAGGAGGTTCTAGTCCAACCCCCTGCTCAGAGCAGGACCAACCCCAACTAAATCATCCCAGCCAGGGCTCTGTCAAGCCTGACCTTAATGAGAGATCTGGGTTCACTTGCCAGCTCAGCCACAGTTTTCCTTTGTGACCTCGTGCAAATCTCGTCATCTCAGTTCTCCATCTGGAAAATTGAGATAATACAGCCCATCTCTTTCTATTCTAAGCTCTTCAGATTGTTCAGTACCTAGCACAATGGTGTCCTGATCGTGATTGGGATTTCTAGGCACTACTGTAATAATGAATACTAGACACACAAGACACTAAGACACAGGAACACTCTTCCTATAAATATGGTCTTTATTTCCAGTATTACTTACACAAGGTACCCACCCTGACCATGCTGCCACTACATAGCAGTACATCTGTGTTCCAAAATCAGTTGTCAGGCCAAATTTTGGTAGAACTGTGCCCAACAGTCTCTTTCCAACAGGTTTGTATCACAGCTGGCCTGACTTTTTTATTGCCATAGTGAGCACAGCTTTATTTAAAATGTATGCTCCTACCCTACCCTTCTAGAGTCTCTAGTATACGTTCTTAAAACAGTGTTGAATGTGGACACAAATTCTGTTAAGTGTCTCAAAACTCTTTCAGACCTGTTTATAAGCCCTAGTGTGGAGAGGTGACGTTAGTGCTGATTAAAATCTTCAGTTGCTCTGGTCACTGGTCCATTTTATCCAGCTTTATTTTACATGAGTATGAAACAAATGTGCTGAGAAGTCAGCCTGTCAGTATGATAATCTTTAAAGGAAGACATTCAGTTTTCTCACGCCACCAGGACAAATAGAGCCCTACAAAATTCACAGTCAAAAGATTTTAAAAATTGTAAACTTCATTCTTTAAGCTACTTAAATCTGAAATCTCAGTGTTGTAATGTAGGAAGCCTGACCCAAAAAAAGAGTTGTGTGGGGAGCGGGGAGTCATGGGATTGGTACTTGTACTTTTCTGTGCTGCTGCTGGTGGCAGCACTGCCTTCAGAGCTGGGCAGCTGGAGAGTGGTAGTTGCCAGCTGGGAGCCCAATTTTGAAGGCGGTGCCACTGCCAGCAGCAGAGCAGAAGTAAGAACGGCCTGATGTACTATTGTCACCCTTAGTTCTGCGCTGCTGCCTGCAGAGGCAGGCTCTCAGTCAGCAGTCGCCACTCTCTGGCCACCCAGTTGTGAAAGCAGTGCAGCAGTGAGGGTGGCAATATTGCAACCTCCCCTAAAATAACTTTGTGACTCTCCCATGCAATTTCCTTCTGGGTGAGGAAACCTCGAGGGTGACCAGACAGAACTTTGAAAAATCAGGATGGGGCTGGAGGGGAATAGGAACCTATATAAGAAAAATCCCCCAAAATTGGGACTGTCTCTATAAAATCGGGATATCTGGTCACCTTAGGACCCTCAATTTGAGAAACACTGGTCTCCTGCATGAAATCTGTATAGTATAGGGCAGCGGTGGGCAAATGTCTTGGCTCAAGGGCCACATCAGGGTTGCAAAATTGCATGGAGGGCCAGCTACGGAAGGCTGGGCCTCCCCAAACAGCCTGACCCTGCCTCCTATCTGATCCACTCCCACTTCCCGCCCCCTGACTGCCCCCTCAGAATTCCAAACCCCCACTGCTCCTTGTCCCCTGACTGCCCCCTCCAAAGACTCCCTGCCCCTAACCATCCCTCTCAGCACCACACACCCCATATAAGCTGCCCTGCTCCTTGTCCCCTGATTGCCCCCTCCAGAGACCCCTGCACCACAACCACCCCTCTGGGACCCCACCCACATCCAACCCCCCTCCTCCTTGTTCCCTGACCACGCCCTTCCAAGATTCCCCATACTCACCCACCCCCGCCACGACCCCATTCACCCTCCTGCACCCCCGACAGGCCCCCCGGGACTCACGTGCTCCATCTAACCCTGCATACTCCTAGACTGCCTCCTGGGATTCCCTGCCCATTATTACCCCTCACCCCGTCTCTAGCCCTCTTACCACACCACTCAGCAGTGTGTCTGGCAGCCGCGTGGAGCCAGACACGCTGCCTCGCGCCCAGAGCACTGCCCATCCGGTGTGCTGAGGCTCTGGGAGAGGCAGGAAGGTGGGGGCGGAGCCAGCGGCAGCCTCCCCTGCCAGGAGCTCAGGGGGCCGGGCAGGACGAGCGCGTGGGCCACAGTTTGCCCACCCTGGTATAGGGTAATAGCACACAAAAGACCATATTTCATGGTCTATGATGCATTTTTCATGGCAGTGAATTTGATAGGGCCCTAAGTATAAATGATCACAGACACACACTCATGACCTGCTTGTAACTTAGCTTTGTTCCCAAGTTCTCTTTTACACATAGTATTTATGAACCCACTCCTGTAGGCAGCCACCTTGCTGAAAAGACAATTTCACTCTATTTAAAAGCAAAATATTTTGTGGAACTTCTTTTTAATGCATGTTAGAACAATTTGGAAAATGCTTTAGGAATACAATCCTTGGGGCACTTGTACCATCTGTGTCATAAATAACATCAGTCTTTAGCAAGACAGCATCTTCAGCAGTAGGCTCAGAAGTGCCAGGTATAACTGAGTAGTTGGAGTGAAAGAGATTTCACAAGTTATTCAGAGTGACCAGTTATTCTTACCCTGTAAATATTCATAATGCAAAGCTGTACAATGTAGGGTATAGTTTCACGTTGAAATACAAGAGATGATATTTCTCATGATAAGGGAAACTACAGTGCTCAGGATAAAAGAAACTACACTGGGTTGATAGTTGAACATGATGCTGTACTACAATTCTTTGGGACAAAAGTTTGGTTCTGTGGGAGTACAGTAAGCTGAATCAGGCTGGTACAAGAATTTCATGTAGAATAAAAGTTTTCATCCATAGATCTCAAAACATTGAACATGGTTCAAGGAGTAGCATGGACAAAGGATGCGGGGGTGGTTTGTTATAAAGATCAGTTGTACAGGAACTCTGTGGCAGTAAAAGATCCACTGCTTATTTCTTATTTCCAATAATGTCACTGAATGGGATTTTCAGCAGCACCTGAGGAATTCAGGAGCCCAGCTCCTAACTGACTTTTAATGTGGGTTAAGTGCTTGTGGAATCCCACCTGCTATTTATTATGACTATCTTCAATATATTGTGATATTTCATGATAAGTTACTAATACACTGTCACATTCTGGGGTACAGTCCATACCATTGTGAGTAACCGTGCATGTCTCACCATGCCTTACTGTTGCAGCTCCCAGCCTGGGCCACTCACAATCAGTCTACCAGCATACAAGTCACACCCTGACTGTGTGTACTAGACAGCCCTGGACCAACAGCTCTGACCCCAGCACCCTGTCTACAGTCCCACCTCCTCACTCTGTTTTTCACTGGCCTGGGTTGCAACCAGCAGAGTGGCCCCAACACACTCCCAGTCCTGAATTTTCCCCAAACCATATGCTTTTCAATGTCTAGCCTAGGGGTAGGCAACCTATGACACAGGTACCAAAGGTGTGGGCACGCGAGCTGATTTTCAGTGACACTCCCAGTACCTGGGTCCTGGCCACTGATCTGGGGGGGCTCTGCATTTTAATTTAATTTAAGTGAAACTTCATAAACATTTTAAAAACCTTATTTACTTTCCATACAACAATAGTTTAGTTATATATTAAAGACTTATAGAAAGAGACCTTCTAAAAATATTAAAATGTATTACTGGCACGCAAAACCTTAAATTAGAGTGAATAAATGAAGACTCGGCACACCACTTCTGAAAGGTTGCCGACCCCTGGTCTAGCCCTCTCCTGGACAGTTCAAAGAAACAGTATGGTTTGCTTGCTCCTTTAAAGAGACAAAATACACACCAGTTTGCCACATTAATTGGAGTTGACAACCACTTAATAGTGAAACAAGTTTATTAACAAAAGGAGATAAGATTTTAAGTGAGTTTATGTATGAGAGAAAGTTAAAATGGTCACAAGCAAATAAAAGTGAAAACTTGTGTATAAAACTTAATCTAGTAAGGTTTGATTCCAGACTTTGCTCAGGATGGCCTTTCTCACTTCCCTCTCTTCCAGCTTGATGATGAGTGACCCTCTCCTCGGTTAGGATCTCTTTCAGAGGCCCGAAGGTGCTGGTGAATTTATCTTCTTGGGTAAGAGAGAGAACTATGGGGTTCTCAATCCCTTTCTTTGAAATGGATTCTTCCAGAGGATATCCCCAAATTTATTCAAGCTGTGAGGAAGGCAACATGGAATCTGGTGGCAAAAGAAGCTCCATGATCTTTCTTCCCCGACGTGCTTTTGCTGAAATGCAAAGTGGTCTGTTTCCTGTCATCTTTTCCCTTTGCAATCTTGATGATCCTGTTTCTGCTTATATGTAAATATGGATCTTCATTGTCTTTGCCTGAATATCAGGCTGATCAGAGAATCAAATACACATTCCTTTGTCTAAGATAGACCTGTGTTATGCACACTTTAGGCATAATTTCATCATATATCCATAACTCTTAATACCTGTTGTGTACATACAGGATGCAAGAATATTAATCATTAATGAGTTATTAATTTCAAATTATATCTCACAAGGCTCTTGGGAGTGATGCTCATCACTGGAATTTCTTTAGTCTCATTTGAATGCCACTGTCATGAACTCTCACTTGCAGCAGTCAGCAGTCTTTGCTTGAGCTAAGTGTTCATAGAATCATAAAATAGCAGGGTTGGAAGGGACCTCAGGAGGTCATCTAGTCCAACCCCCTGCTCAAAGCAGGACTAAATCATCCCAGCCAGGGCTTTGTCAAACCGGGCCTTAAAAACCTGAAAAGAAAGAGATTCCACTACCTCCCTAGGTAATCCATTCCAGTGCTTCACCAGCCTCCTAGTGAAAAAGTTTTTCCTACTATCCAACATAAACCTCCACTACTGCATCTTGAGACCATTACTCCTTGCATTCGCTATGCAATTTGTAGGGCTGAAAATGGCAATATGTATGGAAAGAATCGTGTACAGTTGAATAGACACAAAGTTTTCCTTTGCTCTTGTTCAAATTTACAGGATGTCATAAACTGTCCAGAAAGAGAGCTCTCCAAAATATATAGATATTTGATCTAACATTTCTTCAACAATAACCAGTCCCTTAGAAATTAGTGGTTGAGCCTAATAAGCTTATGTTTCACTTTCAGAACAGAATAGCTGTATGAGGTACAAGAGGGTGTCTTTGGGCATTGAAACAAGAAATTTGGCTCTTTGCTGAGCATCTCTAAGTTTAACATGCATATGGCATGGAATCTTAGTACAGCCAAAGTTAAAACAAAGCAAAGATTCATCTGTAAAACTCTAGGGAAGGGAGGTGGTGGAATCTTCTTCCTTAGAGGTTTTTAAGGTCAGGCTTGACAAAGCCCTGGCTGGGACGATTTAGCTGGGGTTGGTCCTGCTTTGAGCAGGGGGTTGGACTAGAACCTCCTGAGGTCCCTTCCAAACCTGATATTCTATGATTCTTCTCCTGTCTTCCGTGTGCAATTCCACAGGAGAGTATGGGAAGGACTGCTGCCATCTATAAACTATTGATTGGGAGGAGACAAAAGAATGGTAAACATGGGGCTTGCGTTTAACACTGAACCAGTGGTCATGCTGATACCTGGAAGAAAGGAATGTAACTGTAGGCCAGCTCTTGAGACATCGCCAGATTCCCTAGCACATGCAAGTTTCAGCCTAGATGTCATCACCTGAGTAGCTCTACTGAAAGCAGCTATCGTGATTGGTTGGGGTCACAGATAATGTAGCCAGGACACAGTCTGTTGTAGGCTTTGAAGATCAAGACCTGACTTCAAATTTATCCTCTATTGGATCAGGAACCAGCATTGTGTACGACAGTGTGGTGACTTTGTTTTGTGCCTATGTTAATGTAACATGTAGCAGCTCTTCTAAATACCTCGGTCAGGGGTTGGCAACCTTTCAGAAGTTCATTTATTCACTCTAATTTAAGGTTTCGCATGCCAGTAATACATTTTAACATTTTTAGGTCTCTTTCTATATGTCTATAATATATAACCAAACCATTGTTGTATATAAAGTAAATAAAGTTTTTAAATGTTTAAGAAGTTTCATTTGAAATTAAATTAAAATGCAGAGCCCCCCAGACCGGTGGCCAGGACCCAGACAGTGAGAGTGCCACTCATGTGCTGTCATTGGCACGTGTGCCATAGGTTGCCTACCCCTGTCCTAGGCCTTCCTCTTGGCCTGTACTTTCAACTGTAATCAAGCCTAGGAATGACAAATGCATGAATTATGGTAGCCAGACCCACATCTCAGTCTTCTTTTCAGACACTGATACTGTAATAGATACAGTCGATACAGCAGAATGCTGATCAATGACTATAGCCTGTCTAGTGTACTTACAAAAGATTAGCTGTCACTTTGTTCAAGAATGGTAGGTTATATGCAAGGCAGTAATTGGTGAGATTATTCCCAATGCAGTATTTTTTAATTTTGTCTTTAACCAAATAGTATCTTACCAGAGAGGAAAATAAACCAGGGAGATGTGATGATCAACAAAGGAAATACAGCCACCTCAAAGTTTGGCTGTGGTCAGAACAATGGTATAAAAATGGCACATCATAAAATATCAGGGTTGGAAGGGACCTCAGGAGATCATCTAGTCCAACCCACTGCTCAAAGCAGGACCAATCTCCAATTATATCATCCAACAAAGTTTTGCCTCATATCTCTAAATGGCCCCCTCAACGATTGAGCTCACAACCCTGGGTTTAGCAGGCCAATGCTCAAACCACTGAGCTATCCCTCCCCTCACAACAGGGCAAAAGGGGTAAAGACCCTGAACCTGAAGACTCCACACACCTCTGTGTGCCATGAAAGTGATCCCTTGAGTGGGTTTCCACAGCTAACAATAGAGGTTTGGGCATGCTAGGGATGTGACCAATGGACTTATGTATGATGCCAACACACTTAGTAACAAGCTTGCCTGGCAAGATAGCAGTGGGCTGTTTGTTTCTGATTTCCCTCCCCACATCTCACCATTACCAACTGAAGCTGGTGGCTGTGTGCGTGAACTGTTTTGTTTTCAGTTTGGGGGCAAGGATTCTAATTCTTAGATCTCTTGTAGTTTGTGCAAGTAGAGCTCTTTATTTCAAAGCCTTGATAATGACGGGATGATATCAGATAGCTGTCTCCTTCTTGTGTGTCTTTAGGTCTCACCAGCTCACTTACTGTCACTGACAGGCTTTTATTCCTCATAGAATCATAGAAGATGAGAATTGGAAGAGGTGAAGAGTAAATGGATTCTCTCTCTGCCTAGTACATTAGCAGTAGCATTGTCAGCTAAATTCATCACCATGAACAAAGGGTCTACAGTTGGAAGTCAGCAAAAGCCCAGCTTGATGATTGGCTTACAGGTTAGGTTCACTGTGTTGGCACTTAGATAATACTTTGAGTTTTCAAGTGAGCAAATTTGATCCTGGGAGCTATTGACAGAATAAATACAGGACCCAGCAATTTCATTCTGGGCACATATTAATGCAACACCTTAAAGAAAAATATTGCTGCACTAGGACAGTTTGCTGTAGGGTGCGTTATGGTAGGTTTTTTAGCCTTTTGAGGTGGATGGCCTGTTCAGTATGTGTAGGTTAGTCATATCCCTACTGATTCTCCCACTACTACCATGGTGAAGGAAGTGGAGACAGACATAGTTGTGCATGAGTGCGATTGAACAAAACCAATGGTGTTTTATCAAAAGGGAATTGGTGCTGCTTCATGTGTGGAACAGATCAACCATTTAGACCAAATCACAACATTCCACCTAATATGGGAAACATTTAAAAGACAAGATATAGAAATGTTTTTATTAAAAATTGGTTTATCTTGGATACTTCACAGAAACTGCTTTTGGGAGAGAGGCTTTCCATGGGACGCATAATCTACAGATCAGTTCTAACGAACTGGCTTGTGGAAGGGCCTTGCAATAATATGTAAACACAGCATATCTGTTAGTATTGTGAAGATTTTAAACATTAATGGGGTATTAATCTTAGTTCCAAGTGAGTCATATATTTAACTCTGTATATGCAGGGATTTCCATACACACACACACACAC